>JAATLQ010034595.1:0-23646 GCA_013421005.1 Heliconius erato x Heliconius himera
GCGCGGCGTTGAGTTCTGCCACTCAACAGGCAATGCCTCCAGAATTCGGCAGAAAGTGGGGAACGGAGTGTCTTAACACTAGGTTCCCTCTGCCTACCCTGCTGTGTGCGGGATACAGCGTGAAGCTGATTTATTTATTTATTTTATTTTATTATAGTTGTCAATCAATTCTGCTTAAATCAATAATCATGTATTTTAAGCGGGCGAAGCCGTGGGCGGGCCGCTAGTTTTAAATATAACATAACAAGATGTCTAAACTACCCTCAAAACCACTTTACTTAGTATTCCGAAAGCTACTAAGAAAAGTCATTAATTCGCGCACGAAGACGTTTTAACAAATCATTTCCAACTGTAATAAGACACTAATGCCTCAGCTTCAATGTAAGTTTGGAATGAATGGAAACCAACAAAAACAATCGAGCATCTAAGGTTTTATTTCTAACTTGCCTCTACAAACAAAATAAAAAATAAACATTTTGTCCAAACAGAAAAAATGTAAAAATCGCTGTCGTAGAAGATACTTTTATTATATTAAAATAGTAAAGTCCTTAATCTTTTGAGCCCTTATGATCAAATCTATATTTTACATAAGTGCAAAATACATATGTACATATATTAAAATGTGTTTTAGCGTCACGCTGTATCCCGCTCACAACAGGGTACAGGCAGAGGGAGCCTAGTGTTAAGTTTCTCCGTTTCCTATTTCCGCCGAATTCTAGAGGCGTTGTGTGTTGAGTGATGGAACTCACTGAAGCTTTACCTCGAGACCATATTAAATATTTCATTTCTTCGAGTCAGAATCGAACCCACAATGTGCCGCGTTTACTGTCACACTTTGTGACCCTGCGCCACGACTGGCCTTAATGTTATTATAATATTATGATTTAAGGTATTAGAAATATATAAAAAAATATTAATATGTCAGCTGCTCATAATTAATGATTTATATTTCTGAAATATTATATTTATATTCAGATAGTAAATTAAATTATTCACAAGGCGAAATGCTATTCTAATCTGATCAAGACAGAGGCAGATATAATTTAGAACTATGAAATATTTAAATCTTAATAATTTCTCTGCCAAAAAGTGCGTTTCAATCGTTTACACTATAACGTGTAAAATTTATTGTAAACAATTTACACAATATCTTCTTTTGAAGTTTCTATTTGGTAAGTAATTTAACTAGATTATCCCATAAATCAATTATTCTAAACTAACAAACGTGTTATCTTTATATTGTTATATTTTATTATTAACAAAAATGGGAGTATATCACGTACTTTATTTACTTATATACTTAGAAGCCAGTCTTGGTGCAGAGGGGGTGCTCAAACGTAAAAGAGACAGGTTTTCTTTACTTTACTTGAAGAAATTAAATATTTTCATTTCCTCGCTGAGTGTCTTAACACTAAGTTCCCAGGTTCCTAGGTTTTTCTCTGCCCTACTATGTGCAGGTTACAGTATGAAGCTAAAAAAAAGATTTCCACTTACACTTTTGTATCCATTTTTATACACTACGCCTAAAAGTATTGAAAGGGAAACTAGAGTGCTTCGTCACTTGAAATGTGTTTATTCATCCTCAAGTAATTTATTTTTTCGGGTTAACTTTCAATAACAAAAAAGATATAAAATAAAAATATAATGTATGTATGAATTATACTTTACGAGTCTGGAAACGTAAAAGGTACTTTATAGATACAGGCTTAAGCTTATATAAATATTAAATCAAATAAAAAAAACAAGTTAATATTTTTTAATATTATGTTATTTCGTTTAATTAATTTAACTTTATTTAAGTAGCCAGCCGTGGTGCAGCGGCACAAAGTGGTTGTGGGTTCGATCCCCGCTCGAGGAGATGAAATATTTACTTAAATTTATATTTCCATTTCTTCGCTCTGGTGTCGAGGTTAAGCGCTGCGTTGAGTTCTGCCACTCAACACGCAATGCCTCCAGAATTCGGCAGAAAGTGGGGAACGGAGTGTCTTACTACTAGGTTCCCTCGGCCTGCCCTGCTGTGTGTAGGATACAGCGTGAAGCTGATTTTTCATTTTATTTAATAGTATTTTTTTATTAACTAAACATAAGATATGCTGTTTTAATCCTTTTACTGAATTTTGAATGTTTGCGCTTAAAACACTACCAAGATTGATGCTATGGTTCTCTATATCTGAGCAAGAGTAGATTAAGTTATATGTTTGTCCATTATTATTATAACAGCAAACAATCTCGGAATTCGATGACTTTGAATCATTGCTAGTATTTCGGTCGTGTAGGTCGTTTTCTATATCTGAAGATTTCATTTAAGGAAATAAAAATAATTCTATTGTTGTTTTAATTTATTCGCTTATTTAATTTTTTTTAATAATATATTAAAAGAATTATAATTTTTTAAAATATATGTACTAATACCTCCAAACATATGTATACAAAGTGTAACGATAATCAGTTCAGTAGTTTTGGCGTGAAAGCGTACACTTACATTCACATATCTAATATCAGTATGATTGAAACGTATATTACATTACACCCAACAAATCGAATATCAATCGCTTGGAAACCTGCAATGTATCATGTTGCTACAGCCTCTCACCAGGGCCGTTTGTGTAAATATCTTGGCATTTCGTGTTTCAGATATCCTCCATTTATTCCAACTGCTTAGAGCTAAACATAGAAACCGTCTACAACTTCGACTTAAATGTTAGTGTAAATGTCATTTCTTACGTCTTATGCCGAGACTACAATGGCATTGTTGTCGTAGTTAGTTCACTGAGTTTAAGCTTAGTCCAATTTTGTTTTACTATTGTGCTTTAAAAGCGTTTATAGTTTTGTGATATTGATATTCTAATAGATTTTTTAGTTCAACCACAGTAAATAGAAATATGTGAAAAATTACACTTAAGTGCATGTTCCCCACTTTTCACTGAATTCGTTCGAATTTTAACATGGCGGAATTCAACGTTGCGCTTTGCCTAGCGACCAAAGAGAAGAAAATAAAATTGTTAAATATTTTCTCGAGTGAGAATCAAATTCATAATCTGTCGGGTTTAAAATCGCACGCTCGTACCCCTGCACCATGAATGGCTTGGAAAAGAAATTTTATTATTAATACTAAATATTATCGAAGACTGACAACGAAGTATTCAAAAAGTGATAAAGGAAATATCCTTCTTAAAATTCTAGCCACGAAATCTAGAACAGTGGCTTGAATAGCGAAATGTACCTTGCATTTACATTAAATTGGACTGTAAAATATTATTATTATAGTTTTTTCTGAGACAATATTTGTAAATTACACACTTTTCTTACTTTTAAAATTTATTTTGTTCACTATTTCAATGCAATTGTAAAAAACTTGTATTTAGTCAAGCTTTAGATAGAAACAAAAATATTTTAATAGTGTAATTGGTTGTTTTATCTTTTGTTATTTTAAATATCATTGCTATCATATTCAGTTCATTGTTTATGTTTTTTAATAAAATATAAAATTTTAGAAAGAAATCATTACAAATTTATTTATTTTGTACTGTATTTCATAATAAATGTGCATATCTTAAGTTTACAAGCAACTTAAGTTTGTCATCTTTTATAAGTTGTACTTCCCGTTGACCTTTAATCCCAAAATTGGTATGAAAGTCTCGGTGGGCGAGTAAATTCAGTAAATGTAAAATGGAAATAAAGAAAATATCTATCTTATATAGTTTTTTACATTATGTGTAGATACATTATTTTTTTAAGGTAATTGAAAAAAAACACAACTAACTTGTAACTTTTAATAAAACAAATAATTTAAGAAAACACCGTCCAGGACTCGAAAATAACCGTATTTTTATTGTTCCCTTTAAATGATTATAATCGTTCTGTAAAAAAATGTTTCTATCCTTATCGTGGAATAACACTTTAAAATGTTTTAATATATGTTTACAACTTCCTAATAATTTCCTAAGCCCATATTTAACTATATGTTTTGAAAACATTTTAGATATAAAACAGATCCGTCAATCTCAAGAGCATGTCAAGAGAACTGTCTCCAAATATTGAGCAAGGCTATATTTGAATTGATTTCTTTCTAGCAATCGGCGGCAAGTAGGGAACGGAGTGTCTTAACACTACTCTGCTACATGCGGAATACATCGTAAAGCTGAAAAAAAAGTCGCCTGATTTTGACATTAAATCGATTAATAAATAAATGAAAATACTTATACAATGTAAATTCTGATTTTTTGATTTCGAACTCAGTTTCAGAACTTTAAGATCCAAAAATTTTAAAATGAAATTGAAAGAATTGAAAAACAATTTAAAGTGTAACCCAAAACATGAAAATTTGTAATTGGTTCTGAGAATCTATTCAAGTTTTCCCAGCATTCGGGGGCCTACCGCAGCATATGTTACTTTGATACCCGAGCACGGGATAAAAGCAAATGGAATTTTGTTTCAATAAATCTTTTCGTTAATCACCAACTATTTTGACCAAAAATATTTCTATATACTCGTATAAGTCGTGTCATGCTACCAAAATGTTGTACTCAATATTCTTAAATTAAAAACTAAAAGTATAATTAGTAACAAATAACATTATAGCCAGTCCATGAGTCCAGTCGTGGCGCAGTGGCACAAAGTGTGACTGTACAACCGACTGGTTGTGGGTTCGATCCCCTCTCGAGGAGATGAAAATTAAAAAATCAAAATTAAAAAAGAAGATGAAATATTTACTTAAATTTATATTTACACTTCTTCGCTCTGGTGTTCTGCCTTTCAATACGCAATGCCTCCAGAATTCGGCAGAAAGTGGGGAGCAGTGTCTCAACACTAGGTTTCCTCTGCCTACCCAGAAGTGTGCGGAATACAGCGTGAAGCTGATTTATTTATTTCATTATTATAATTTCTCGCAAATTTTGAGACCGTCTTGTTGCTTTTTTTTATTAATTAACTGTAGATACATTTAATAAGGCTCAAAGACGAATCAAAATTCAGATTTTTTATTAATTCAGTAGGTCACTAATGGCCTCCCGCAACTCCGTTTACGTCGACTCTATGATCATTTTTATACTACTTACTCAACCTGTGTTGAGTGGTAGAACTCAACGCCGCAGATTGCTTTACCAGAGCGGGTAAAGTAAATATTTTAAATATAAGCATTCTAACGAGTGGAAATTGAACTTATACCTGTCCCGTTTACGATCAGACGCTGTTTCACCGGGCCATGAGGTCCTCTATCAGAAACTATCTAGTACACTGAACAATTTCTGCTATGGCAACATTATTTGAAAAGATGACGCACGTAGCATGGTAGACTGAGGAAGTTTGGAAACTTAGTGTTAAGGCACTCCGGTCCCATTAGGACAGTTCCACTCCCTACTATCCGCCGAATTCTGAATGTCACGCTACTGACGAAAAAAATTTCAAAATATGTTTGTACACGCTAAAAACAGACAGACTACTCTTTTCTTACTGTTTTATTATACTATATAAATATAAATAGGTTATCCTCTAATAAAAAATAATTCTACAACATTAATTATATATCATATATAATATACACTGTTTACAAATATGCATCCAACGTGTAATTTTAATGAAAGCTTCACTAAGAAAACAAAACAAGCGTCTAAAAACTACGCCCACAACCTTAGTAATAAAACAACTGACCATTTCTCATACCTTTTTCTATACATTTACTACAGTTAACCACTACCACTACGTTTAATTTATGGGTAAACAAAGTGCCTTTATTTATTTTATGGCACATTACTACTTTACATGTACTTGTAATTTGAGGCCAGTCGTGGCACAATGGCCTTAAGTGTGACTGTAAAACCGATTGGTTGTGGGTTCCATCCCCACTCGAGGAGATGAAATATATACTTAAATTTATATTTCCATTTCTTCGCTCTGGTGTCGTGGCAAAGCGCCGAGTTCTGCCACTCAACTCGCAATGCCTCCAGAATCCGGCAGAAAGTGGGGAACGGACTGTCTTAACACTAGGTTCCCTCTGCCTGCTGCTGTGTGCGGGATTCAGCGTGAAGCTAGTTTAAAAATGTATTTTTAAAATAAATAAATAACTATAGTAATTTGCTGCTATAAAATAGCGTTGTTTTTTAATTAACGTCTTTATAATTTGCTTTAAACATTCAACGGCATTTATCTTTTTATTATTACGAATGGTAGAATGTAATTTCACATAAAATATCATCCAGACTATGGGAACTGTAAAATGATTGTTCCTTAATCTAATTCATCTTGTTCTACTTATCCATCGTCCGGCGCATAATTTCTACATATTCGCAAAAGATATATTGAAATGATAATCTAGTTGAAATTCTTTAGAGATATGAATAAAAAAATAGAGGCCATACGTGGCGCAGGGGCACACGCGACTGTAAGCGCGAAAGATTGTGGGTTCAATATGCACTTGAGGAAATGAAATATTTAATATTTTCATTTGCTCGTGCAAAGTGCGGCGTTGAGTTCCGCCACTCAACATGCAATGCCTTCAGAATTGACGAGAAAGTGAGAAACGGGAACGGAGTGTCTTAACACTAGGTGTTCATGGTTCTGCCTACTCACTATGTGCGGGATATAGCGTGAAGCTAAAAAGAGATAAATGTGTTATAGCCGTAGCTACTATTTAAAACCGCCCGTCATTATTTCACATCAGTTCTTATTTGAGTGAAATCATAAAATCGTCATCACTTTGTGTGAATTAATTAATTTTAATTTAACAATTAAGCTTACGTAATGGTGTTCAAAAATAAATCAGTCGCGAGTTCTCTTGATTAAAATGTTTTTAATTAAAATGATTACTACAGGATAATGTAAGGATAGGTAGTGTAATTTTAAGAATATCATCTAAACTATAAAAAACGGTACAAAATTGTGTCTATACATTTATTAAAAAAAATATTGAAACTAATATGACAATAGAGGCCAGTCGTGGCGCAGCGGCATGAAGTGTGACTGTAAAACCGACTGGTTGTGAGTTCGATCCCTACTCGAGGAGATGAAATATTAATTTAAACTTATACTTCCATTTCTTCGCTCTGGTGTCGAGGCTAAGCGCGGCGTTGGGTTCTGCCACTCAACACGCAATGCCTCCAGAGTTTGGCAGAAAGTGGGGAACGGGGTGTCTTAACACTAGATTCCCTCTGTCTACCCTGCTGAGTGCGGGATACAGCGTAAAGCTGATTTGATTTTGATTAAATATGAAAATACTAATAGAATACAAATCCAGGATTTTTAATGATTTTATCCGTCTGTTGTTAACAAAAGTTTTAACGTATTAACATATAAAAATTAAATATCTGGGTCATCTGATGTACAACCATAGCAGTCCAACTATAGTATATAAAGAAACGCCGCCGTAATACAAGTTTATGTGTGTGATTGTCAATTTTTATTTGACATATAAAAATCGGATTAATAACCATATAGTCCTGCTAATTTAAATAAGAAGATAATAAATAATAATAAAATGCGACCTTAGCAAAAATTCTTCAACGTGACAGTCATTCTCCATTGAGATATATAAATTAATGATCTGGAATATCTGACGAAAACTATAATAACCCATATATTATGTAATAATTTATATAGAAAGTTGTATATAATAGTACAGCGTTTGACTGTAATTTCGAAGGTTATGAATTTTATACCAACTCTGAGGAATTATTAAGTATATTGGTTAATTGGTAACACAAACCGTGGTTGAGTCGCAGTTCAATATAAAGTGATTCAAATTTTGGTGGAAAATAGAGAGTCTTGATACTTGACACTGGATAAGTTTTTTTTATGGAAAAGGATAAGGCAAACGAGCATTCGGGTCACCTGATGGCAAGTTACTACCGTCATCCACAACCCCGAGTAACACCAGAGGAGCTACAGGTGCGTTGCCGACCTTTAGGGTGGGTTGGGCGCCGGCGCCCGGCATTACCTGATGCGAATCGCAGTGGCATGAAGCCACTACTTAACGCCGGTTTTAAATGCCGGGGGAGGTAATGATCCGGTCGAGTCTGCCCATGAGTGTTGCCATTGCTGGTGACGTGACTCTACCACACGTACGTTAGTCGCCTCTTACGAAACCACCAGTACCAGGATGATCCTATTCTAGGCCGGGATCACACGGCAAGTTATCTTTGCCTGCTACTTACTACACGTTCCAATCACAGAGGTGAGTGATATACGAAAGTAGCATAGCATGGGCCATAAAGTCTCCGCAAACGAAATTCCAGGCAGCCAGTCACATGGACATATATTCAATAAATTATTGGAATTTGATAACAATTTTCAGGGTCTTTTTATCAAAAATTCCTCGTTTCGTTATTTAAATCAATGTTCATTCATATACATATTATATTCATGAGTATATATATTTATATTAATCTTTTATATATATTCTTACAAAACAAACCATTATAGTCAAGACATGTACGTATGTAGATTTCAGATACAAGCGCTGTGCAACAGCTCTCTTCAGACAGTATCACTTTACAACATAATAGCCTACAATTCGTGTACAAAACATGGCTGCCAACAAAATAGCCTCCAGTCTTTTAAGCTACCAACATAACATTTTAAACATAGAAAACCATTTTACAAGGACTAATAAGAAGAACAATATTAACTTGTATATACAATACATACCATAGACATACAATTACATATTTGTATTTATTGTCTTTAAAAAAAAATGTGGTGCCATATATTTTATAATTGGAATAAGTTAGTTTTTTGTAAAGGATACTAGTACTTTGATTAATAGAATTTTATTCGCTTATACAAAAAAAAATATAGATATTAAATTATAAGTAATATGAAGCTGTCGTGGCGGATGGGCATAAGGGTGAGACTAGAACGTGACGGTTGTGGGTTCTTTCCCTGCTCGGGGAAATTAATTATTATTTATTAATATTTTTATTTCTTCGCTCTGGCACCAAAGCACTACGTTTTTTTCCACCACTCAACACTTAATACCTCGAAAAAATCGTCATAAAATGGAAAGCGGAGTGTCTTAACACTAGGTTCCCTCTGCCTACCCTGCTATTTGCAGGATATAACGTGAAGCTGTATAAGTAATATGTCGTAATAAATACTATATATTAATGTCATCTATTCTAGTAATAGTAAACAGGTAATATTAAATCCGTAATTAATTAGGCAACAAAGCTCCATAAATATAACAGACGGTCAACAAATAATAAAATCAAAATACGCAATCAAGTTTGTTATCAACGTAATAGTCAACATAAACCACGGGTGAATGATAAATTTTATCTATATGAGAATAGAGGAAAATATTACGATACCGACTATTATTATTTAACCTAAAATTGGTGAGTTGATTTCCAGTTGTAAAATAAATCAAATAAATGAGCTTCACGCTGTATCGCGCACACTGCAGGGTAGGCAGAGGGAACCTAGTGTTAAGATACTCCGTTCCCCACTTTCTGCGGATTTCTGTAGGAATTGCGTGTTGAGTAGCAGAACTCAACGCCGCGCTTGTCCTCGACACCAGAGTTCAGAAATTAAAATATAAATTTAAGTAAATTTAAGTATTTCATCTACTCGAGTGGGGATCGAACCCACAACCAGTCGGTTTTACAGTCACACTTTGTGCCTCTGCGCCACGAATGGCCTCAATTTCCAGTTATATTGGAAACATTTAATTTTTTTTTCTATAACATTTCTCACGTTTCCAAGACTAAAGCAAAGAAAGCTTTGAACAGAAAGCAGAACAAATTTTTTCTTATATATATATATCTGTCTAAATGACCGTCTCCGCCGCCTTGGTTTTTAGAGACATGTCATGACAGAATGAACTCAGTGTAACCAAAATAACACGGGATTTTATGAGAAAAAGTTGTGAAAGCTTGCTTGTTGGTGTAATTTGAACTCACATTTGTCATGTTTATTCAAATGTGTAGTCTTTCCAAGTAAGGCAACAGTATCCAGTACCTACTCTACATTTTTTGTTAGAAGAAACAATTATACTTATTTATAATTAGTATTCATATATATATTTAATATTAGTTACATATTCAATAACGTGAAACAAAACAATGCACGATACTTTTATTTAAATCCGGAACGAAATATTAAATTTTTAAGCAAATGTGAACTGAGGCACAAAGTGTGACTGTAAATGCTACAGATTGTGGGTTCGATTTCCAATCGAGGAAGTAAAATATCTAATATCTCATTTCCTGACTCTGGTGACGAGGCAAAGCGCGACGTTGAGTTCCGCCAAAAAACAAAAATCAACTTCACGCTGTATCCCGCACACAGCAGGGTAGGCAGAGGGAACCTAGTGTTAAGACACTCTGTTCCCCACCATCCATATGCGTGCGTGCGTATATATATATATATATATATATATATATATATATATATATATATATATATATATATATATGAATTTAAATCTATATTTATTATAATTTCCGAATCATATACAATTATTACAACGACAATCGTAATATTGACTGTTTCCATAATTATCAGTCCAACTTAATTAATATTCTATTAGCATCTACTCGTATGTTAATTTAAATCATAAAACTTCAATATGTCGGCCATGTATTTAAATGGTTATTATTTGTATTGTATTTTCATCAAAGCGATAATCTAAATTTATTTTATGACGTCAATAAAAGGCTTTCGTTTTTTGTGGTACCTATATTATAAATAACACTATTAGTAAATAAATATTATATTAAATATTATCATAAAGAAAAATAATGATTGCTTTATATACTTAATTTTTTTAGCATACAAAAAATAATTTAACTTATATAATATTAATAATAATCATATCTCGACTTAAAAATTTAAAAAAACGTAATAACTTCGTCGTTTTACTTAAAATCCTGTCTATTTTCCAGATTGAAGCTACTAGTTTTAGTATATGCATGTTTTTATAGCACAAATTTCATAGCGACTGAGCGGAACGCGTTACATAATTCAACGTCCTCGGAGTCACTCCTCGCTGCTGCTGCATTATTAAAACCAACGAATTGACTTGCCTTTTAACTATTCATATATTTAGGTACTTTTGGCGACACGCGATTATTATATTATTTTTATAGACAGATTTATGTAAGAAAACTGAGTTGTCAGATCATTTATGACCTTTAATGTTCTAAGAAATCTTGTTATTGTTGGACGAAATTCTGGAAAAAATTCTGCGTAAGGTATTCTGAAATTAAAGTTTCCTGTGCTTTGTGCGTCAAGAATTTTATACCTCATTTTCTTTTCTAATGACCATTATATCTTTTGAAGAATAATATAAATAAACTTAAGGTGTTCGATTTGCTTTCGATTCTGTTGAATCTAATTAAGTAAACTATTTAAAAGTAGATAGAAATAATAAAAAAAGCGCTTGTAAGGGGCTTCACCCTGCAAAATAAATCGATCGCCTACGCCTCTTTCGCTTCGCTTGATGTTAGAAAAATGTCCTTAAAGGACGACGGATAAGCGATTTAATTTTTTTTTAATACACTGCTATATAAATTATAAAAATCTATATAAACAGACCAAAAGTATAATTGTTATTTGGGCATAAATACCTAAATCAAGAAGAAAATATGCTACATATATAGAAAAGTAAATTTATTAATAATACCCAATATTAATGAAATAGTTGGCACCATATCTAAAAGGCTTTATTTATTTGCTTCTGATATCGGATCGACGTACCGCTTCCCGGCTCACCCTTTTAACGGCTTTTGGTAAACTCGTATCTCTAAGACCTTTCCGGTTTTCCACATCTTACAACTTTCAAAGCCTTTACTAAATTTTTTCGTCATTTAAGGTAAATCAATGTACTTGTTTTCGGATCTTCGGGAAACGTTTCGGAAGTATTTAAGGATACTTTATGAGTACTTACGTGTAAAGTGACAGAAACTATTTTTAATTTCAGTATCTGCAACGGGAATCGAACTCACAACCGTCGCGTTTACAGCCTCAAACTTAGACATTTTATACAATTTATTTATTTTACTAAGCTTCATTCCGGACATAGCAGGGTAGGTAGAGGAAAGTCACTTCGTACCCCATTTTCCGCCGAATTCTTGAGGCATTGCGTGTTTAGTGCAACAGCAGAACATAACGCCGCGCTTTGCGTCGTTACTAGAACGAGGGAAATGAACATTTTAAATATTTCACTCCACTGAGTGTGAATCGAACCCAAAAACCTTTACAGCCACAAGCTTTGGCCCTTGTGCCACAACGGCCTCAAATTTAAACATTTTTAATATTTTTTTTTTCCTTTGATTAAAAATAATATTAGAAATTATACATTTTTATTGTTGTAAAAGTATAACAGTAAACATTAAACTAAAACCATTTGTTTTTATTTATTTATTGGAGCTTTTATTCTGAGATTATAAAAACAAATTTATTGCACATCGTCTCTTTGGAGTCTTTATAGAATTCCATAAAATTTTGTTTACAAACTTCGATTTAATACTAGAAGTTGTAAATTATGCATGGTTGAATCTCATTTTAGTGAATAAAGGCAGATACAGCGGTACAGTCGTGACGTGACTCTACATAAATCGCCAAAGTAATTATAAATTTTGGCAATACCAGTTGCTTTCTGTAATATATTAGACTTCACATCGATTAGACCTAGTGTTAGAACACTTCGTCCTCCATTGTCCGCCGAATTCTTGAGGCATTGCGTGTTGAGTGGCGAAACTCAACGCGAGGTAAAAACCTCGACACCAAAAACCAAAGCAAAGAAATTAAAATATTAAATATTTCATTTCCTCGAGTGCGATTCAAACTCACAACCCGTCGCGTAAACAGTCTCATGCTTGTGTGTTGTTGCCTAACAAGTGGCCTCAAAATGATAAAGAAATATAATTTTTAATATATATTTTAGTTTTTCATACTTTTTATCAAAAAACTTTACTGTATTAATTATTATAGGACAAAAAAATATAAAAAATAGTGAAAATGTTTGTCAATATGTGATAAGGATAACCTTAAACACCTGTCATCCACAATGTCACTCGTAGTGTTACGTGAACATAAATGATAAGAGGCTTCACTGTTTATTTTTATATGAACCTCCATATATTTATTCTGTAGTCACATATTGAAATAAATGAAAAGTTTATTTTAATTGTAATATTATACAATTTGAGTATTAAAAATATATATATTTTTAACAATCTCTTAATTAATATTGTTTTTGCCGAGAGGCCGTCGTGGCACAGGGGTACAAGGGTGTGACTGTAACGCGATGGTTGTGGATTCGATCCACTCTCGATGAAATGAATTATTATTCGCTCCGCCACCAAGACAAAAGCCCGGCGTTGATTTTACCACTCAACACGCAATGACTCTAAAAATCGGCGGAAAGTGAGGAACGGAGTGTCTTTACACTACGTTCCCTCTACCTACACTTCTATATGCAGGGTATTGTTTTTCGAAACGACGTATTGATTAAGTTAAAATAGAATTAAGGTTAAAATATTATTCAACTTTTAGTAAAAAAAATGCATGATTGCGGGTTTTATTACTAAAGTTGAGAAAACTTAGAACTTTGTAGAGCACTTCCAGTAGAAATGCTCATGTAATATTAAAATGGTGTAAATATTAAAATAAGTTTCTTGAAATATTTAATTCCTTGACCTTATTTATATACATACGAAGATTTATTTCGAAAAAAAAAAAGCTATGAAGACAAGCTACGCAAGATATACCGTCTTGTAACGCGTTTTAACATTTACTACCATTAACAAGCTATCGCGAAAGATTTCGATTATGATACAGCTTCGTAGGAAATTTAATCAGTGGTTCAAATCCTTAAAGCTAATAATAACTGGTAAAGAATATTGATTACTTATAAAAACCGTGTTCTCGTTTCAAAAAATGAGATTACATAAAGATCATTTAATAATTTATAGAAAAAAAATGTTAGACAGTAAGTGAAGTACAATATGTTCATAATTTGGTATGTAAGGAATACTTAAGTTATTCCTTAAGACTGCTGTTAGTTTAAATTTTTGAATAAGCTGTTGTTTTTAGTTTAGTTTATACAAAAGTCCGTATTTTTCTTATTTATCCACTTGCAGCAGTGAAAGAGTGATACAGTGTGGTGTAGTTGTTTAAGATAAAATCGACGTCATTAGGTAGAAAAAGTCTAGAAACTAATTTTTGCATTTCGTAATAAAAATATAAACATATTTCAGTATTTTTTAGCTGCACGCCGTAACCGCGCATATAGCAGAGTAGACAGAGACTGGGGAACCTAGTGTTAAGACACTCTGTTCCATTAAAACACATTCGTTCCCCACTTTCCGCTGAATTCTGGAGGCATTGCGTGTTGAGTGGCGGAACTCAACACCGCGCTTTATTTACCTCGTAAATAGAAGAAGAATATTAAGATAATGTTTTTTTTTCATATAAAACATAATTAGTTAGACAGAAAGCGTAACTAAGCCAGAAACAATCACACAGAGTTAAATCAGCAAAGTTAGGGACAAACTGAGCCATCCACCATTCATTGGAACGACAAGTTTGAATGAAAGCTTTCCGAACTTGAGCGGGTTGAGCTGCCGTTTCTTCACGGTAGGTAAGGATGAATAATAGAAATATAAGAAAGTGGAAGGGTGATTGGATGCATATATATATATATATATATATATATATATATTTCCCCACTTTCTGCTGAATTCTGGAGGCATTGCGTGTTGAGGGGCAGAGCTCAACGCCGCGCTTAGCCTCGACACCAGAGCGAAGAAATGGAAATATAAATTTAAGTAAATATTTCATCTCCTCGAGTGGGGATCGAACCCACAACCAGTCGATTTTACAGTCATGCTTCGTGCCGCTGCGCCACGACTGGCCTCAACAATAAACTAAAAAGTAAAAAAATTATTTACTTAACATAAAGTAAGACGTACTTTGATTTTGTTAATTAAAAGTAATTAAAGAAAGATTTTATAATTTTAAAGTCGGTGCCAAGGAAAAGAAACGGGCTTATTAATTTGATATTGAAGTGAGGTTATTGTAGCATTAGCTTGACACCGACTTAAAAATTATAAAATCTTTCTTTAATTATTTTTGTTTAACAAAATCATAGTGCGTTTTACTTTAAGTAATTAAGTAAATTTTTACTTTAATCAAATAAATTTATTTTTACTTTTTAGTTTATTGTTTGCAGTCGGTTTTTTTTGTTAAAAGTTTTTAATTTTTTTATTTTTCAGCTTTACGTTATATCCTACACACACACCTCCGCCGAATCTTCATGGCATTGCCTGTTAGGTGTCGGAACTCAACTGTGCTTTTGCCTTGTTACCAAAACGACTAAATGAAAATATCAATAAATAATTATTAACTTTCCCAAGTGGGAATTGAACTCACAAATGTCGTATTTAGAGTGTTGCTTGTGCCATTATACTTTTAATATATGCTAATAATGTCAGTCCTGTGGGAAACTATTATTGATTTTGCAGGCAGAGAAATTCAATAGTTGCGATTATAAAATGTAAATTATCCACCATATTACAAATAAAACTATATAAGTTAACTTTTTTTAACTTCTTATCATGCCTATTTAGGCAGAATTAATAATTAAGTTAAAATTTTGTTATTAAACCAAAGGAATTTGATATGGAAAATATATATTTATTGTGGAATTGGTGAGTTATTATTGATTACAAATATTTTTTACATTAAATATATTTTTTTAATAATAATCAGCTTCACGCTGTATCCCGCACACAGCAGGGGAGGCAGAGGGAACCTAGTGTTAAGACACTTCGTTCCCCACTTTCTGCCGAATTCTGGAGACATAGCGTGTTGAGTGGCAGAACTTAACCACGACACTAGAGCGAAGGAATGGAAATATAAATTAAAGTAAATATTTCATCTCCTCGAGTGGGGATCGAACCCACAACCAGTCGATTTTACAGTCACACCTCGTGCCACTGCGCCACGACTGGCCTCAATAATAAATATATTTTTAATATCTTAAATACAGTATAAAACGAAAACGATCCTTCTATAAAGTAACAAAAAAGGAAACAATACATTTACAAACAGTCGGCAAAAGCCAACAGCCAGGCTTCAATAAAACCCTACACTCTATTGAAGCGAGGACGCACTCAGTCCGACAAATCTCTTTGAATTAGAGGGTAAATTCAAACATCAATATTGGCAGATTGCGCCGCACGATTATGTGGGAACCTTAATATGGCGACGTCCTTGTTTAAGTACATATATTATATAGAAACAAACTCCTAATTTGAATTTAGACGTGTCCCTTCCAGAATTTCGAATAAGTAACTTGTCGCTACAAACTTTTATCGTTTATCCGACCGTGTAACGAGCTCACGTATTAGGAATTATACCATTTTATTATCTATTGTAAGAAAATAAATTGAGGCCAGTCGTGGCGCAGTGGCACAAGCGTGTGACTGTAAGCGTGATAGGTTGTGGATTCGATTCCCACTCTAGGAAATGAAATATTTAATATTTTGATCTGGGAAATAAATTGAATTTCAATTGGTATTATTGTGCAGTTTTTAAGCAAACTTATATTTAACAATAGAAAGGCCATACAGGTACAGCGACATACTAACTGACAATATATGCGAAGGGTGTATCTTGATGATAATGTACTGCGTTCGAATCCCAATTAAGGATATTAGTCATTTTCATTTCAAGTATATAAACTGCAACGTTGAATTTGGTAAAAATATTGATAAAAGGTTCTTAAAATTATATAATCAAGAAATATTTAACAAGTATAATGACAAGTTAGTGTAAAACTGTTCCAAAGAATCTTCTAATATTATATTTCATTTTTATCTATCAAATTGTATTGAGAAGTTTTGTATAAAAATTATTAACATGATTTTACAAAAAAAAAAACGCCATAGAAAGAAAGACTGTGATGACAAAATATTATTTCCCATAATCAGAGAAAACCCTTCACATGTAAGTAGTAAACTATAATTGTAATTAATAAATTATTTAATCGCCATCAAATTATCATTTAAAACGATAATTGCTATCACGTACTCGTATGTCCATCATCACAATATACCAAATGCCAGTCTTTGTCAGAGAACGTGATGTTCCGTAAGCCCAGATCTATCATCAGGCGTAAATGCGGCTGACACAAGGCGGCGCTGCCATAATGCCATAAATAACAATTTGCTTACATCGCGCAGACACTGATTTATGAAGCTCCTCCTGTTTGAGGACTAAATTGATATTAACACTTAGGTAACTGCGGCCCGGTCTAATAACTGCAACATTTACAATTCAATTATCAGCCAATTTAAGTGGGATGGCGGTTTCGGGTCTAATAATTCAATAATTTGTTATAATTTCAAATAGAACGAGATGGCGGATTTATTTTTAGCGTTTCTTTATAATAGTATTAGGTTGATGTTGGAGATTTAAACTATGAAATTTATATTTTTAAGCATCTAACATTTTATTGTAATACTAGCGGCACCCGTGCGGCTACGCCCGCTTGAAATATACGAATGTTTATTTGAGTGTATGTCAGATGTCTTCCCATGTACAAACGCCGATCCGTTACGATTTTATTATATTAAAATAATAATTATAGATTGTAGATTTTCTTACTAAAGTATTTAGAATAAGTTATATTTTTCTTATTTGTTCAGAAACTATAATATATAAGAAGCTCGTCTACCTTAAAAATTTAATATAAAAAAACGACTTATCTTTTTCATATTCGTTCAAAATGCATTAGTACAATTATAACAACTTACACAAATGTATTAACTTTATTTTAAAAATGTTATGACAATGGAAATGTATTAATAAATACACAGTACCTGTAGTACAAGAAGAAGAATAAAAAAAATCATTATTTTTCAAATATTTACAGTACCCTCAGGGTATCATGGTGGCACAAAAGGCGCAAGCGTGTGACTGTAAACGCGATTATTTTGGGTTCGATTCCCACTCGAGGGAATGAATTATTGTTTATCAATATTTTCCTTTCTTCGCTCTGGTAACAAGGCAACTGCCGCCACTCAACACGCAATGCCTGGAATATTCGGCGGAAAGTGAGGAACAGAGTCTTAACACTAGATTCCCTTTGTTTACACTTTAAAAAAAACCATAGTGTAACCTTACTAGGCTGATTATCAATAAGCGTTCCAAACTCCCAGAGTCCTTTGTAAATAAGTATAATATATCTTAACTGAATCAACCATTAGTGATACAGTTTTATTAGCATAAGAGCAATAATGCCAACCTATTAGTCCTAACAGCAAATGGTTATATTCCAAACATAAATTTAGATGCTGTCTCGTTTACACAAAAGGATTATGAACGAGACAGCTTGAAATATTTAGGGATCACAGCAAGTGGGTAATGCCCCAACAAAACTTACTAAGGTCCGTTACTCGGCTAAGCCTTCAGATTTATGAAGTGGCAACATGTGGCTGTAAAATATAGACCTATCCAAACGGATTATGGATATTTGAATAAGTAATATAAAACATTATATGCTCTCGGTACTGAAACTTTGATTCATATAATATTCAAATGCGTTAATCACAACTGAGAGTCCATTATGCAAAGTGTTTGCATATTTTAATAGTTCGTTTGTATATGTATGTATATACTGAACGACGACGATCGTTGTTGTGCAGTTCTGTGGATGGCTGACAGGTAGAAGTTATAAAGAAATTATTCTCTAAGTAAATATTTGAGACCACAAATGTTAGTTTTTATTAGTTCTTAAGGTAGACGATGTGCTGTCGATCGAACGATATTGAAACTCAATTTTTTTACCAATGTTTCTTTTTTTGTTATAAATATTTTTAAAACTAAACTAAACTAGCTTCAAGCTGTATCCTATAAATATTTTTGATAACTAATTTGAAAAATATTTTTATAAAATTTACATTTCATTCATTTCAAATGAAGAATTAAATAATGATGAATATCAAGTTAGTTATTTATATATTTGTTCTAAAAATAAATAATTTTATTAAAACAAAACAAATATTTAAGGGACGCATGGGCATACGACGAACTTTAACTTCTTTTTCAACTTTATAGATAAAGTACGGAATCCTTCGTGAGCAAATCCAACTCGCACTTGGCCAGTTTTTTTTGGGGACTAAAAGTAGTGTATCTGTTATTTTGTTAAAAAAAAATCTTTAAGTGAAAATAGTCTCCATTGTCACTACGTACAAAGAGTTTTCAACAGGACCACTGCACATGAGTGCAATCGATATACAATTTATATACTCTATTGCATATTTTTTTAGGGATAAAAACGTGAATATATCTACATGAATATTATTTTAAATTATTTTACTAAATGAAAGTTATTGCTATAACACTTTGTGAAAATAATACACAAATTCTCATATCGTTAATTTCCGTTTCTTTTAATAATGTGAAAGCTCGATATATTTTTATGTATCACGCGAAAGGAATAGGCTGTTTTCATATCGTGACTAAAATTAAGGAATTTATTCATATTAAAACGAGTGAGTTACCAAAATGTGATTTTATTACGTGTTATAATCAGCTTCACGCTGTATCCCGCACACAGCGGGGTAGGCAGAGGGAACCTAGTGTTAAGACACTCCGTTCCCCACTTTCTGCCGAATTCTGGAGGCATTGCGTGTTATAATCACGCTCAAAATTATTCAAGCGATATTATCAATAATGTCAAAACCTATGTACGTGAATATATAATTCATTTTTTTTATTATTTTTTAGGTATATATATAGACTTATAATATTATTATAATAAGCCTACATACAAGTGTACATAAAATTACGCCATATTCTTCATGGTATAAAGTTAAGCTCAAATGTGCAATTCTTTTTCTTAATTGACTTGTATACAGCACGAATAAAATTATATTTTACTATTATTAAATTTCATTTTATTAAAAAAGGTAGCTATATAATTTGTATACAATTAGTTAATTTGTTGAAAAAACTGTATTCGTATAAAGATTGTAAAAATTAAACGTTAATAATTAACATAAAAACAATTTTAAGCCTATAATGGTGTGGAAATTGTCATCAATTCTTCGCGTTTTGCCGTGGGACAAAAGTGCGGCTCTGAGTTCCACCACTCAACAGGAAAATGACTTAAATTCACGCGTGACGAAAACGTGACGAACAGAGTGCCCTAGCACTAGGTTCCCTCTACCTCCTCTGCTGTTCACCTTGGGACAAAAATGCGGCGCTGAGTTCCGCCACTCAACAGGCAAATGACTTGAATTCACGCGTGACGGAAACGTGACGAATAGAGTGCCCTAACACTAGGTTCCCTCTACCTCCTCTGCTGTACACAAAATATACCGTAAAACTGAAAAAAAATTGAAATCAATTTATCCAAAAATCTACTTCTAGATGTAGACTGTAGTTGCGAGTCTCAAATATATTTGAAACCCGTAACATCCTATTAAGGGCAATAAATTGGTCTACAATTAAAATGGCCGCCGGACATTGACTGATATACAGCCTTTTTACTCGCCAGACCCCGTACCGACCGAAGCGGAAAAAATGACTCAGTCGCCCGACGTCCCGCCGTTAGATTTATTAGCTCCTTTAGTATAATGCTTCAGTATTTTCTTATGATTTAATTTGAATATAGAATAATAAGATGGGTGCTAACGCAATGACGTTAGCATAATTTTTTTTTTGCAATTTTTTTGTGGTAAATTTTGATGAAAAATATGAAAAATTAAAAAAAAAATATTTTTATTATTTAATATTTTAAATAGAATAAACAAAATAATTTATACAATATAATACTATATAGATTTGCTAGTTTTTACATAGCAGTGAACGCCACCTAGCGAATATTGAATGACTGAGATGTAGCTATTTTCATATAGTCATGAAGAGTTCCTGTAAGGACTGTATATTTCAAGAAACTAGAGATAGATGTCGCTACATTTTTTTAGCGTCGAGGTGTATCCTGGACTAAGCAGGGTAGACAGATGGAACCTAGTATGAAGACACTCCGTTCCCCATTTTGTGCTAAATTCTTGAGACATTTAAGTTGAGTTGAGTGGCGCTACTCAACGTTGTTTTTCGAGGACACGAACCTCATTTTTGGTAATAGGTATTTACTTTACAAGTATATATTCTCTTTTCTACATAAATAATCATTATATATTTTTATATTATCAAATAGCTGTTTTAAAGAGTTTCTCGTATATTGCTTGTACAATAATATGTTTGTTAAAATAAAATTTTATTTGTTTTTTGTTTGTTGACTGTTTTTACTGTTTAAATTATATAGTAAAAATACAAAACAGTAAGTATTATTTATTACTTAACACTTTGTAAAGAAAGAGATTTATTTGTTACAGAAATGTAAACAGAAAACTTTTATAAGACATCTTCGCCATGCTTCAAAGTTTTTCCAACATTTTGCTAAGTCTACTAAAGCTCGCTTCAGAAAGTTCATGTAACAGTTCCCATTATATATAATCTTACATCGTATCATGAAGAGCATTTAAATTGCCTACTTAATAAGGTTTCCTTCCTTAGAGAAATTGGGTGAGAGCTCGTAAAACATTTATATGTTTAGTACTAGTTAAAAAGGCAAGTCGTGACTCAGGGGCACAAACGTGCTTTTATAAACGTGTCAAGTTGTGGATTCGATTCCCATTCGAGGAAATGTAATATTTAATATTTTCATATCTTCGTTCTAGTAAGTCACCAGTGGTAACCACTTAACTCGCAATGCCTACAAATTTCAGGAATTCAGTTCATTCATTCCCTCCCCCCTAGGTTCCCTCTGCCTACCCTACTGTCGACTACAGTACTACACTACAGATACAGCGTGAAACTGATTTATTTATTTATTTTTGTTGATGTTGTGTTGTAACAACCAATTTAAAAGTACGGGTACTAAAAATATCGTGAAATGTATTGTGATACAATTAGTTTTTAAACAAAAATTAAAACACTTTGAAGTAAGAAGTGATTAAAATCCTTGTGCGGGTAATTACCTTGAAGTCATTAAGCGTTACGTCAATCAATCACACCTTATCGAATTAACTGAATCGAAAATATTCCTCGCGCTGTAAAAGCACCGCTTGTAATGGCGCAGCCATTGGAAATTTATGTTGGAATTTTTATTATTAAAATTTGCTTATAATTTTCTATATAACTCTATATCTAATTTTATAATTCTATATCTAATACTTATTATTTGAGGCCAGTCTTGGCACGGGCACAGAGTGTGACTGTAAAACCGACTGGTTGTGGGTTCGATCCCCACTCGAGGAGATGAAATATTTACTTAAATTTATATTTCCATTTCTTCGCTCTGGTGTCGAGGACAAGTGCGGCGTTGAGTTCTGCCACTCAACACGCAATGCCTCCAGAATTCGGCAGTAAGTGGGGAACGGAGTGTCTTAACACTAGGTTCTCTCTGCCTACTTTGCAGCGTGCGGGATACAGCGTGAAGCTGATTTGATTAATAGACTTATTTTTCACCTGTACTACTAATAATATGTATGTAAATTATTTAATAATGATTACCATTAAGAAAGTCTTTTCATCACAAATTTCGTATGCTATTTTGGATCAACATGACCTACATATATTTTCACTTAAGCCGTAATCAAAATGAAATTCGACTACTTATACATTATTGTAATTAATGAAGCCTCTTTTTATACTAATTAAAATTATTTACAATTGCCAAATATTTAAACGTCTAGTACGTTTAAATGAGCCATAAATAAAACATTGTATTCTATGTATGTGTATGTATGGGCGACATAAAAAAAAGTATATATTTTTTAATTATACACGTTGATATAATATACATTTAATAATTTGAAACGTGCTCGCTAAAAATAAAAGATGCACGTATAAAACCGTATTTTAAGTAGGTACTTCATTATTCTTTTATGTTTATCATGCAGTCGCGCTCCACAAAGAATTTAATTCAAATCGGTTAGATTGTGAGAGTATAAAATTGTGTATTTATTTTTCTTTGTAGTTTCCGGATTACGCGAGTGAAATGTCTTTTTGATGGAATAAAACATATTTTCCTTGTATGCTCTGTAACATTATACATATACGTAAAATGTACATTCTACTTCGGTTGCAAAGTAAATTACCAATTATAAAACATTTCAATTACTTATCAACACAATATATTTCTTAATTGGATTTCCGTACTTAAGAAAGAAAAATATTTAGCCATTATTCTGACCACTGAGGCGTGGTCAGAGTTCTCGTACTGTATCTAGAGGCTTCAAATCCGCTAAAATCCTCTGTGAATTTATAGATATAGTCCTCTACGCTATGAATTGTGGGTATCAAGTTGATGTTATCTATACTGACTTTTCGAAGGCTTTCGACAAAATTTCGCATTCTTTGTTAATTGATAAAATTAAACAAGCTGGTATACATTGTGATCTCTTAAGGTGGCTGGAATCTTATCTTCGTGATAGAACTCAAGCAGTGGCTGTGAGAGGCTTCACCTCTAGTTTTGTGCCTATTACTTCTGGTGTGCCACAGGGTTCCCATCTTGGGCCTCTTCTTTTTAACATTTTTCTTAATGACATTGTACAATCTTTTCAACATTCTCAATCACTTCTTTATGCTGATGATGCCAAAATATTCAAAATTATAAGAGAACGTGAGGATTGT
>JAATLQ010034596.1:0-23652 GCA_013421005.1 Heliconius erato x Heliconius himera
TTTACTACGTCCCGGCGTCCCGGCAGTGACTGCAGCCGGGCCGCGGGCGATCGCTCTGGATTCCCAGTTTATATAGGATTTTTTTAATATTCCCCCTTTTGTTTTAAAAGAAAACTCCGCTCCTTATCATCTCTTCAATGTCACTTAATTTATTATGCACCAGACATTACTCTGCTAATGAATGTGTAAATTATTAAGATTGGAAAGAAATTCTAGCTAATTTTAAATGTAGTACGCAGCGGTCGCGGCGTTTTTTTTCATGGTATATGGGGGATACAGCAGAGGCAGAAGGTACTTTGTGTGTTGAGTGGCGGAACTCAACACGGCGTTTAATCTCGTTACCAGAGTCAGAAATGAAAATATTACATATTCTATACTTTACTACAACCATCGCGGTCATACTCGTAGTCGCACGTTTGTGCCCCTGCGCCATGCCGACCTGGGTCGTAGGGTAATATTTAAATTTATACAACTATACGTCGCCCACAACTTGGTTTAAAAAAAATGAATGGGTATTCGCCTATAGAAGTATATTATTCCATATTTTTCCATATAAATATTTTAGGATGTCCGTCTGATAGGAGTTCATAGACCACCCGCGAATATTACGAAATACCTACATATATAATTCCTTGTTGAAATTTCCAACATTGGGCGAGCATCGTTCACATCGAGACAGTAGTGTTTTCAGCAGTTCCAAGTTTATTTATGTGGTAACAGAAGGCTGAACTAATACTTTCGACACAATATTCTATTCTGACGTTCATATTTGCTCCGAAGGAAATTAACATAAACAGTTCCACGGGTGGAAAATTCTCCGTTTTCGAGAAGAAATATGCATATTTAGATTATAACTTTGTCACCTAGTAAAAATAATTATTGAATGGTGAATATCTTGGAAACGGTACAATTTCAAGGATATAGCTTAACTTTGTATCCCGCACATAGCAGAATAAGCAGAGGGAACCCAATATTAAAATCCCTATTATCCTTTTTTATTTATATATGTTCCTTTTTAATTATCGAGACATTAGAGAGGCAGGACTCAACGCCACGATTTGTTATTTTGACAGAGCGCAGATTTCATTTCCCGAGAGGGATTCGAACTCACGTTGCGTTTTTTTAACTAGTGTAATACCATTACAAACCCTTGGTCCTTACCCTTTTTTATTTTATAATTATATGTAATTTCATTATCATATATTTCATTATATTATTTATTTATACAATTAATATCTATTATAAGAAAATATTATTTTTATCTCTACGTCAACGTTTACGTTTAAATATTTTGTTAAATATTTTGTGTATTAGTTTAAATATCTCGTTGCATTTACAGTCAGTAAATGCCGATACGCCACGACAGCCTCATCCTCATTGTGCATCAAAACTAACAAGACAAACACCAGAAACAACAAATCAATATCTTATTTATCTCTATAACTGAAATATTTGTCAAAAATGTCAAGTAGAACTTTGCCTAAATAAAGATTTTTTTTTTAAATTTCCATTAGTAATTATTTTTAATAATAATGTTGTTACCAATTATAATTTCGTTTTCGTCATATATCATGTTATTGTAATAAATAAATCACAAATTAAAATAATTCAAATAATATTTTTATATTTTTTCCAAGTTATTCACTTCTTGCGAATGTACTGCACATTTCCAAATAGTATAATATAGGTACATTGAGCTAAGGTTCAGTGTACCATATATAAAACTGAAATAAAAATGTTGATTTGTTCTCGAATATTGGATTATGTTATTTAATATTATTTTTCCCTAACCACTAACCACCTACTACAATATTTTATATACATTATTTTCACAATCAAAACAGAATTGAGCCTTGTAAAGTTAAAAATAAGAATCACAACCCACATTATTAATATCAGCAGCCATTAAGAGATGTTAAACATTTAGGGGTGCACTAATATATCGTCGAACGGATCCTGAGTCTAGTGACTAAACACAACCTTGTCACTTGTTTACATATTCCCACGTTACAAAATTTATTAGAGTTAATGCATAAGACATAATTTATATTAAAATATACTGTAATTGTATGACAATAAAGTTTAATTTAAAGGAAACTAAGTGAACGCTATCATGATTAATAATATACAAGAGACAGCGATTATCATTTAATTGTGAGAAACTAAGGAAAATCTCTTTTATTTTTTGTATTAGAATTTTACGATAACGTACATTTTGAAATTATACTTTGTATGGATAATAAGAGTAAAAATAAGTCGCCAGTGATTCAGTTCTTTATTTTTAGTCCATTTCATAGCAATATAATTTAAAAAACCTTTTTCTTTTAAACGTATGATTCAAAAGATTCTTAGGATTCAAACCTAAACTTTCTTCCAATATCATCTATAATGTGTTCCCAACCCAGGAATCCTATCTTTATTACCACTCGCTTTTGCATCATATATATTTTATTTGAATATTTGTATATTATAAAGGTTACAAAACATATTTCATAAAATCTTAACAAAAATAAATATGACTATCGCCTGTGTTTTGTACCACACTAAATATACCCATAGAAATGCTTCTGGGATCGCGGAGCTGTACCAACGTTCTGTCCCGCAGAGACACAGATGGTACAACAGGTAATGGAAATAGCTTTACTGCAATCGTCACATTAGTTTAGATATCTTAATGCATAATATATGATATACGTATAATGTATGTAATACATCACAATTTTTCACAAATATTATGATCTGAAGTTATCGCGGTGCAGTACGATAGAGTATAAATGCATTGGTTTTGGATTCGATTTCCATTTTTGAGTATTTCCACGCTTTCCAAGACAAAGTGCGGTGTTAAATTACGTCAATTAACACGCAAATTCTCGAATTGGAACGAAAACGGACGCTCCGTTTTGCGTTTTTTGAAATAAAATGAAAATCAACTTAATATATTTGAATGTAAAAAAGATATTAATACAATAAGTGATCAGGAAAAAGACAAACATAGAAATACCACATATAATATAATATATTGATAATAACCAACATAATATAGTTATTTGCGGTTCACAAAATTTGCAAATTAATTGAACTATAAGTAATAGTACATAATTAAAGCAAACACCAAATACAAAATATAAATTATAATTCTGGTTAAAGTGGAAAGACCGTGGGAGTGGAACAAGAATTATTTTTGACATGTCGGTAAACAAAGTACCTACGTAAATGTATATATTTTTTCTTCTCGTGTTTTGTTCCTGTATCACGATATCTAATCCACGCTTCCTTGCGCGTCTGGAAGATTCGGGAGGGAAGGCGTCGGCGTTCAAAGGCGTAGTTGAAATTCATCGTCCAGCTAAAATTGAGCATAAGTAGATAACAGAAAAACAATAGGTTCACGCGATGGCTGTGGGTTCAGTTCAGGTGCAGGTTCAGTTTTTTTTTCGATGAAAATCCGAATGTGAAGGTAAAAAATAAAAAAGGAGAAAGACGGACTTTCCTGGCACCAGACTCCCTTTTCTACTCAGCCAAGCAAAAGTGTATATAAATAACATAACAGTTATGTTATACATGAGACCAATTAAGTCACATTCGAAATGGTAAAGGTCTATAAGCTAAATTCTATTTAAAATAAGCTATGAAGGGAAGTTATATTTCAACGTAATCATGTAAACGACGTACATTATCCTAATGATTTTAATTTTTATAAATAAAAAAATTATCCCAATTATTAATGGCGTCTTTTGAAATAAATATTTTTTATTGACATTAAACAGTGTTTCGGCATATCCTTAAAACATATCAGGTATAATTAATGATAATATTTCTCTCATACATTTAATAGACCTTTTTTATATTTATATATTCTGTTTTTCGATTTTCTATCAAGTTGTTATCGATAAAATGGCTCTCAATATTTGACATTTTGTGGTAGTTAATTATTTAGGGCCTATATCCGTTGACAGCACTCAAGTAACCTGCCGGCCATACAAGGCTCCATATACAATATACATTGCAGATGTTAAATTTCTCTTCTTTCTGAGTTTACATCAATATATATTTTTCTTCATTTTTGAAGTTTAAATAATATATACGGTTATACTTATACTAGTTATAGCCTGCAACTTTGTTTGCGTGGATGTAAAATAAAAGAGTATATATAAATGTAAAATTGACATTATTTCCCGTTTGAATGGGTATTTCAGAAAATCTTTCCTTACATAGTAAATTTCATCTTTCTACGCTGCGTCGTTTCGGCTGTACGTTCTATGAGTTACTCAGTAAAAAAAGATATATAGGCCATGGTTGCCCAGTTGCACATAGAACACAATACGTACGATGGTTTTATGTTCAAGTCCATTCCATAGAAACATATTTAAGATATTCCAAAAAAACATATAATTGGACACTAGGTTCATTTATTCGTTAAGTTTTAAAATGTATTTTTTTTTCTTTTCATTTCCGTTTCTTCATAAAATTCCTACATAACAAAATATGCAAACAGAACTTAGTGTTAAAACACTCCAATCCTAACTTAAGTGAAGATCTGCAATCAAATTTTGTTCACAAGACAATTATAGAGCAATATCTTATATCATCGGATGGACAATCCCCTTTACATGATAAGGTGGCCTAGAGGTAACACGGCAAAGCTTTTAAACCATCAGTCATACCCTACGATGAAAAGTGGCCACTTTGCTCGTCAAACGCCAATCCGCACGAAGGGGACGATATACTTGGCTGCACAGGCAAAGACTATTAACCAGACACTCCAAGATAATTAAATTAAATTTAATGTAAAATAATAGGTCAAATTGAAATATATGCATTAAAAATAATATATTTAATATTTTACTATATATACAGTATACTCAAATGTACAGTGAAAATGCGGGGTTCAATTTTTTTATTATATTATAAATTGTAATAGTAATTATATATCTTGGGTATGGTAAGATGCAATAAAATAAATGAAAAAATATATGCAAGGCAATTACACATAATTAGCATAGGTAATTATGAATAATACAATCAACATATTTTTAATACCATATTAATCCAGAATCGTTTTTGGATGGACGGCCCGAGTGTCGCAACCTGTGTCTGGTATATACATATGTGGGTAGCACATGGAAGGCAGCTGTCAAACTCTTAAATACTACGGTACTAATAAAGCCTTGACGAGTAATCTATTTTGCTTACCTATCATGCTTAATTATTAAATCATAAAACAAAGTAAAATCTATGATAACAGAAATAATTACTAAGAAACTTCAATAGACACAGGGCTGGTTATTTTATTTACTTTGTTCGATATTTTAAACAAATCAGCTTCACGCTGTATCCCACACACAGCAGGGTAGGCAGAGGGAACCTAGTGTTAAGACACTCCGTTCCCCACTTTCTGCCGAATTCTGGAGGCATTGCAACTCAACGCCGCGCTTTGCCTCGACACCAGAGCGAAGAAATGGAAATATAAATTTAAATCAATATTTCATCTTCTCGAGTGAAGATCGAACCCACAACCAGTACAGTTACACTTTGAGCCCCTGCGCCACGACTGACCTGGTTCGATATTTAGTTTTTATTATTATGTCTCTCTTTTCCTTAAGATCTTGGTCTTTAGGAAGGCATGCATGGGAACACAGATCCAACACGTAGAGGTCTCTAAGGGTCCTTCTCTGCTCTTTTAAACGTCTTTATTAACTAATTTACTTTTATATCTATAAAAATTAATTAGTTCATTGACACGTAAAAAAACACAATTATATTTAAATTGCCACATCTGAAGCTAATACAAATTCTATTATATACCGTTCAAAAATAAATGAAATATGATTCGTTTTAGTGGTTGAAATGAAGTCGATGTATTGAGCTTCATCCACTCACATTAAATATAAGTCTCAAGACATGAAAATGAAAATATTACTATTATTATTTCATACATTTATATACTGTAGAAATTCTGAATGCTTACACAATATAGGAAATATGACGAATAGAAGTCTTGAGCGTCTCCCAAAAGATTTTTCAAAGGCGATAATGGACATAGCTATCGGATTACCGACGAACACTCTTACTATTGTTACCAGCAACACCACAAATTTGCGGTAAGCTATAAAACTATTCCAAGGAATTTTGCCTGAAAATGTCGAGTTTTTTTCTATTTTTATTGGTCAAAATTGAGTGCGAAACAATTTCAGTTATTAGAGTATTTTTGTTTATTTTTGTCCTTCTAATTTTATTAATGTAAGAAAGGTCATAGTCATTATTGACTTCAGAAAATTATAAAGGATAAATTATTATCTTTTCGTTTACGTTTGAAATTTTGAATTGCAATTAAATTTATTAATTTTCCAATATATTTGATAAACTATTATTATTATACATATAAATTATTAGAATTTTACGTAGGTTCGATTTCCTCTCGTGATAGTGAATTATTTTATTTCCCTGCTCTGAAGATAAGATGCAGTATTGACTCAACACTCAATGTTTCGAATTCCGAAATTTATTTTAATTTACTTGCTTTTCTTACCTTATCTTTCAAAATATATACCCACCCTGTTAAACATTATTATCTCATAATATATATTTTTTAGCTTCACGCTGTACCATTGAACCTAGTGTTATGACACTCCGTCCCAGTTAAGACACTTTTGTTTCCTACTTTCCGCCGAATTCTAGAGGCATTGCATAGTTACACTTTCATACTTACACGTCAATATAATATTTCATACAGCAAAGTCGCACCTTTTCTCAACAAAATGTATAAGGAAAATTTTGATAACGTATAAAAATTTGAACAGAAAGGGATTTGAAATTGCGCCTCTTGGAATCCATCCAAGAGGTGTGGAACGACAATGAAAAAATATTATAAATGTAAGGGTTCCCTTTTTTTTCTTTTAATGTACAGAACCCAAAAAATCCAAAGTTATACTAAAAATATTTTTAATCAAATTGTTATTTTTGTGATGAAGTTATCATCTATTATTCCTTTGTATTAATTCACAGATCAGAAGATTTATTCAAAATAGTGTGCCTATTAGCGGAAAATAACATACAAGTGATCAATTTAGATATAACCAGTGAAAACAAGGAAGTGGTGAGTTTGTGTAACAAACTATCTATAATTAATATTTATTTTAAGTAATAACTTTAATATAATTATTTAATTGATAAAACCGTATGGATGGTAATGGTGGTCAGAGCGCTTCGATGGTTTCCAAAAGGCGCGGAATCAAGTCCCGCTACATTTTCGCCCGTACTGTCCAATCCTTAGTATGAAATAATAAATCTGACAACCGTTATCTAACATAAGGAATATTTTTCTAAAAGAAATTAAATTTATGTATTAGAAAACGTTTAAAAAAATTACGAAGCGAGATCTGAACGTTCAAATAACAACATAAATAAGTTGTAAGTAACGCCATCGAAATTATTAATTTCGACGTAGCTTGATAAAACCGTATGGATGGTAATGGTGGTCAGAGCGCTTCGATGGTTTCCAAAAGGCGCGGAATCAAGTCCCGCTACATTTTCGCCCGTACTGTCCAATCTTTAGTATGAAATAATAATTGCGTGTTAGGTGGCGGAACTTAACGTTTTGCATCCAAAGCCAATGCCAGGAAACGAAAATATTATTTTTTATTCCTCCGAGTAGGAATCGAACCCACAATCTGCCTCATGTATTGTCAATATTTTTGTTCCCCTGTGACACGACGGCCTCTCAGATTATACTTTCAGCAGTGAATTTCGTAATCATCAAAGATATTAAAAAATATCATGATTCTAGTATTTCAGTTATCTCAAAAATGGCTTGGACACATCGGAGGAACGAATTAGTCTAATATTTTGTGACTCATATGAATGTGAAAATTTGTTGTTTGAGGTAAGTTTAAATTATATAGTAAAATCAAGTAATGTGTCGGGAACGGAAGCATTTATTGAGAACAGAGGTTAATACTAGGTTGACAGCTTGTTGTTCGATTCCCACTAGAAGAAATAAAATATTTAATATTTTCGCTCTGGTTGCGTGTCGAGTGCCACTCAACACTTCTTTTTATTTCAATTAGTCTAAAAGTAAACAGCTACATCACGAACTAAATTACGAGCAACTCGCTAGTATTACATATATTTAAAGTTTCCATTTTCCAGATAACTATAAACAACTTCATACATAGATCCATGCTGTACATATTTTTTTGGCCGCGGGGTGAAATCAGCACGCTCTTCCTCTCTGGCATTAAAGAGGCCATTAGAGTCGCTGTGATCACGAATCCGAGACCCGGGGTGTAAGTGCATTGCTAACTTACTTGTATATTTGGAAGATATTATATTTCATTTTAAATTTTAAATGAATAGCCAATTTTTAGGCCGTCGTGGTGCAGGGGCATAAGTGTGCAACTGTAAATGCATGCTGTGGGTTCGATTGCTACTCTAGGGAATGAAATACTTAATATTTTTATTTTTTGGCTCTGGCAACGATCAAAAACGTGTGAAGAATTTGACGGAAAGTGGGGAACTGAAGTATCTTAACACTAGATTCCCATGTTCCCTCTGGGAACCACGGAGTAAAGCTGAAAAAGAGTACTAAAATATATAAATAATATTTTTTTACATAGTACATAGTGACACTACCTCTGACTGTAGGCGGTACTCTTGACAAGCTGCGACGTTCAATCCACTACTGAAAACTTAACGTCTCTAATTCGGAAAGAAAGTGAAAAACGTAACATCTTAACAATAAGTTATACTGCCTACTCTGCTACATGCTGCTGATACTAAGTTAAATTATATAGTAGTATAACGTTGTATCCCGCAAATTGTAAGGTGGGCAAAAAACTTCAGTTTCCCACTATCCACCGAGTTCTTGTATAGTTAACTGACGGAACTCAACGAAGAAATGAAAATATGTAATATTTTATTCCCTCGAGCTGGAACCGAAACCACAACCGACGTGTTTATAGTCGCACGTTTCTGTCCTTCTACATTTTATGTAAATTTATTCAAATTAAAGCAAAATAGATTTAACAAGAGCTAAAGTATTCATATTTACACATTATTAACAGAGATTCTAGCAATTGACCACATAATTATGAACCGCGATTTTTTTGCTATAAAAATAATTTTCTGAACATACTTCAAAAATGACTTTAAAAATTTTAGATTCCTATTAGCTCCTTTCTTCTTATTAATGTAGCCAGCGTTTAAGAATTTCAAGGAAGCTTGATAAGAACATATGGCTTACAGATCAGAGAGCCTCGATGGCTTACGAGAGGCACAGGTCTTCAAATCCGAAAAATTCTGTTAAGTTAAAATTTTCCTACATTTTTAAAAGTTCGGTGACATAGACGGACAGACATATAGATATAGAACTTTAATAACTGCTATTATTAGATACTGCAGTATAGCAACTCTATATCTTATTTATCTGAATTTGACGTTTAAATTCTAGCATCTAGTTGGTATCATATTTTCTGGACTTATTTCTTGGCTGCTCTTCATACAAAATATTAACCGATAGGTAAGTCCAACTTCCTTGCTCTGTCTAATACTGATACTTGTCTAAGACGTCAAGTACAAAATGTTAGGAATACGTGAGGCTAAGTTAAGAACATCTCTTTGTTTTCCGGTAATATCTATTGTTTTAACGTCTTTGGATAGTTCAAAATGTATTAATATTAATAGTAGTAGATTAAAAATTGATGTGTTTAGCTTCAACCTGTATCCTTAATACTGCAGGGTTTGGCAGAGGCAACCTAGTACTGTTTTAGTACTAGGTTGCCTCTGCCAAACCCTGTTTAGTTGTTATCAGAGCAAGAAAATAAAAATAATTATTTAAGGAATAGAACCTAAACCGTCACGTTTTCAGTACATGACTGAAAACTAATGTACCAGCTATTAATAAAAATATTTAAAATCGAAATCAAACTGCTCTGAATGCATATGTCTCCTAATGAGCAAAAAAGGCGAAATGACAAATCGCTACATTTTATATTAATTAAAGAATTAATTTAGAACGTTTCTGTTCAAACTCTGCTAAATATATTTAAAGAAAAATTTAACGTTAAAAATAATAGGTTTTAATAATGATAAATTTATTATACAACTGCAACAATACTATCTTATTATTTGCCAAAAAACAGGGACAGTCTTTTGTCATGAAAATTAATATTTTCTCACGAAAAAAAAACAAAACATAGTTTTACTATGAAACAAATAACAATGAAAATGAAAAGAAAGACAATTATTTAGGAAACAACCGATAAATCTATAGAGTAAACCACATCGTAAATCGAGCCGACGTTGCACTAAATTATAATGAATATATCATTAAGCTGTAATAAAATTAATGAATTGCGAAATAATTGAGGCAATAACCTCAATACGGCAGCGCTCCATCTAATATGATGGTAGTTTGTCTGTCTTTGTTGATAATAACTCTAGGGAAGATTGATAAGCGGTAAGGATTTTCTCATATATCGTTCGGTAGATGAAATATATTTCTATGTTCCTTACTTCTGAAGCAATCGTGGTGCAGCGCGTTTTCCCGTTATTTTCATTTTGAAAAACAAAGCGCGATATTTTGTTCCGCCACTCAACACGCAATGTCTCGAATTTCGGAATTCGCCCAGGAAACGGAGTATAATGATCTCTATCTATATCTATGCCTTGATCTATCTTATTCTATGCTCAAACAATCTCTAAACTACTCTTTTTTCTCTATATAAATATTATGGGTATGATTCCCGGTCGCAGAAATAACATATTTTTATTTCTTCGCTCTGACAAGCAAGCAAAGGGCAACAGGTCTAGATTTCAAGCTAATTTTAAATTCCGTAATTAGTAAGAATCAAGTTAAATCACGATCACGGGCTGAGTCGAAACTTATCTGGATTTTTATTAGAAAAATCTCATTACCTACAAATTTGACGGTACCATACTCTCGTGCCTGACAGAGCCCATTTAGTGATTGATTATATCGGAATACCGTTCGATCGTGAGAGCCAGTTAGTAATATTCGGTATAGGTATTACTAAGTGACACTCACGATCGAACACGAAAAACATTATTTGGTAACTCTACTTATATATTATATACCTTATAAATATAAAAAAATATGTTTTTTTTTGCTGTACGCTGTATCCCGCTCATAGCAGGGTGGGCAGATGGAACCTGGGAACCTAGTGTCAAGGCACTCCGTTCCTTGACATTATTTTTCGCACCCCGCTTTCATAACGTCAATTGATGTAGAGAGATCACTTTCACTTTACAACTTAAGGTAAATGACAAACATATCAATTTTTTTCTAGAAAATCTAGAAAAAATTATACAATACATTTCATGAAATTTACAACGACTTTATCATAGAGAAAGAAAATTGATGCAAGTTTAGTTTATAAACTTCTACTTAATATACAGCAGAGTAGGCAAAGGGAACCTAGTGCTACACACTCCGTTCCTTAATATAATTATATAGTATTTGATTTAGTTTATATATTTTTGTATATATATTAGTTTATATATTCAATATGCATAATATGTACATATAGCGTCCTTATTATGCACATTTGGTGCACGTTTTCAGTAAATATTTATATACATATAATAATAATAACATAACTTTGAAATCCATTGCATAAACGAATAAAATACGAAAAATAAATATAATAACCTAAGATTTATCTCATGAAATAAAACTAATGTTATTTTAAAATTCGCTGCGAGTAGGTATGTACTAGCTTGATTATCGTGCCATCTTGCCAGTATTTCTAAAATTACATTTTCTCTCAATTCGAGAGACCCAATACAAAGCAACGGACTCACGTACATTGTAATTCGATTGAGCGAAACGCCGATTGTGAATTGGCCAAAACATATTTTTTAGTGCTCCGGCTACAGCATTTTCTTTGAAAATATATATATATTTGTTTTGCAGTCAATTCGTAGTCGTAAGGTGAAAGACGAATTATATTGTTTATATTATTTGTTATTTTATTGTCATCCTGGCGCAGCGGCACGCATTAACGTGTGTGATTGTAAACGCGACGGTTGTGCGTTCGATTCCCAGTCGGGAGAAAGAATTATTATCTCATCTCTTCGAAAATTCGTCGGAAAATGGGGAACGGAGTGTCTTATGACTAAACTAGACTACACTGCTAAATGCGGAAGATAGCGCTAAAAACGAGAGAAGAACGGACGAGAGTTGTATTTTGCTAAAAAAGAACAGTTTTAAATTCACCCACACTTTGAAACGTTTTGGAGTCCCCTTGTAGAATATAGCCGCGTAGTAATAGACCTATTACTAAGCCTCGTATAATAAATGAATATTTGATTTTTCAAAATATAGCTCTAGGGACGTGTTTTAACTAGTTTAACCAAAAACGATGGTTGTCAGTTCATACCATTACAAAAAACAATTAAAAACAGCTTTTCACTTTTTCCCACGTAACAGTTGGGCTAGGGAACGTAATATCAAGGCACACCGTTCCTCACTCTCAGCACAATTTTCGAGACATTGCGTTGTTGTGCCGACATTGAACGCCGCGCTTTGTCTACAAATAAAATAACTTAAATATTGTGGATAATATAAATACTTGGGTACATTCGATCTGTACTCGTGGACATAAATTATTATCATTTCCCCGCTCTGATAAAGCGGTGAGGCGTTAAGTTTCGTAACTAAACTTCTTCCACGAATTCTGGTTGAAATCCTAGTACAGAGTGTTTTAACAATCGCTTCTCTTTGCCTACCCTACTATATACGGGATAAAGCGTGAAACTTGAACTATAAGTAATTATGTTATATTCGCATTCTAATATATCATAAAATCATGATTATTATTAAAATCAAGTTTACCTATAGGTACCTACATAGTATAAACTAAGTCAATTATATATAATCTCATTGATTCATCTAGTTAAACTATTAATCATATTATATTATAATTAATTCCTTCTATACTATTACTAGAGATTAATAATATATTAACAATTAGTGATATGGGGAGGATTATGCAAGACACATCACGTAAGACTTTTATTTTCGACTAGGGGCAATTTAACGGCTTCGCCTGCTTAAACTACGCAATCATTTATTTGTTAGTCGGAACTACTTTCGTGTTCTAGTAAAAAAATTTTTTTTTTAATTTTTTGAGCTCCACGTGGAGAGAGGGAACCTAAGATATGCCGTTGCGTGTTGAGTTGAACTATTTATAAGAATGTTAAATAAAATCAAGTTTGTTGAGGCCAATTGTGGAGGCACAAGCGTGTGACTACTGTAAAAGCGACAGGTAATGGGTTCGACTCCCTTGGCTTGAGGAAATTAAATATTTCATTTTCACTACTTATCCTGTTACATGCAGTACAAAGCAATACATAGACAATATAAAACTTCAAATCTTTTAAAGTCATCAAAGTAACTTTTTGATTTAAATTCCTTTAAATATAGGAATTAAAACATACATTATTACCTGCCATATCACAGCGACTTATACGCAGACATAGAAATAATTATTTTAACTATCTCGTTCTGGTAACAATCCAGAGAACGACATTGAGTTCCGCCACTCAAAATTAAAAAGGAAAAACAGAAGAGGGCGAAAGTTAAGGAAGTGCCTTAACTAGTTTTTCTCTGCCTACACTGTTTGCCTGCCTATATTTGGGAATAATATTAAGCTGAGAAAAAAAATAGAATTATAACACAAATTTATATATTTACAGATTTAGGCTATATTACAATCAGGCATCGCCGAATAAGCTGAACCATCTAACACTAGTAAACTGGTGGTCCGGCAGTCTTTACAAATCCCCCGCATTGCCTCCTGCTGATAAAGTCTATCAAGACTTCCAAGGAAGAATTTTTGACGTGCCTGTGTTACACGTAAGTATATAAAGACTAACGTACGACTTAGTGATTATAGCGCTAGGAAGGTTTCCAAAAGGCGCGGGTTCATGTCCCGCTACGTTAAAATTTTTATACATTTTCTATATAAAGATTACGCAAATCAAAGAATCTGCATGGGGAACAAGAAATTTTAATTTAAGTTCTATTAAATTCAAATTTATATTAAGATGGCACAAAACCTCTCGACAAATTTTATTAAGCGTATAATTGCAAAAATAAATTCTTCAACAACTTTACTCGATGTGATATTATTAAACTTGAGTGAATATTTACATACATATACACCACTACCTCTGTATTATACTTAATTTTAGGTTCTAAACATGATCTTGTTTAGTGGTGGAACTAAACGCCGCCCTTTTTTTCATCGGTCAAAGACAAAAATATTGTAAATATAAACTTTCAAATTATGAAAATCGAACTCACAACCAGTCAAACAATACCCAGCTATGCCATAATAGTGTGTTATCACTTATCAGCACGATGCATGGATACTATAAGAATTTATCTAACAATAATAAGCTGTTATTACACAAAACAATATAAATTGGTTAATTTAATTTAATTTACATAGAGCCTGAACTTGATTTAGATTATAATTTACACTTTATACTGTACTGTACCTAAGTTTACATGTAAATTTTGTCTAGGCACCACCTTGGCACTTTGTGATATATAACAACGATTCTACAGTGAACGTCACTGGTGGGAGAGACGACAAATTACTTTCGTTGTTGGCGAAGAAACTTAACTTTAAGTATGTTTAAAATTTCTAAGTAATTAAGTCAGCTACCAAATTCATGTACTGTTTTCACTTTTGTGTGAAACTTAAAATTGTGTGGTTTTTAATTGTGATTAGTAACAAAGCGATTTAAAAATATTTAACTTGTAATAGTACACTTTGAACTAAGAAAGTCCTCAAATTGTTTGTATTAAATAAATTATTCCGGGTTCAAACCTACGTCACTTGAGGAAGTGATAATTGTGCCAAAGTTATCTTATTTCATTTTTATAACTATTAGCTTCACGCTTTATCCCTAGCAGGGTAGTCAGAGAGAACGAACCGCCAAGAGATACGGTATTCATTTATTAGAATTTTCATTAAATTCAAAAATGTTAAAACTATATTTTCCAAATGTATCAATAATTTTAGAATAATATCAATAAAAATACTTTTTATTTGTAATTATTTCTTGCTTAGATACAGATACTATGATCCACCAGAAAGGAGTCAAGGATCAAGAATCGCTGGCAACGGAACATTTAAAGGAACTCTAGGATTAATTTGGAAACGTGTAAGTTTGAGTTTTTTTAGGAGGTTCATTTATTGTCTGTTTTCTTACGCTACCTCCTGTTATAGTAAGTGATCGTTATTGGCAGCAATCACAAAGCTTGTTTTAATTAAACCCAATTGAAATAGCTATTTGCTCAACTGAGAATCGAACCCATTATAAACTATGTAATATTAATAACGTGTAGTTAGGCATTATATAAAAAATATGCTTAACTTTTCATTAATTCTTCTAATCTATAAATGTATAGATTTACTTTACATTTAATATTATTTTATAGTAGTCTACACTAATGTTATACAGTTGAAATGTCTATTTGGTTGGACACAGATGCTCCTCGATTGAGAACGAAATCGAAATGGGTTTGAATATATACATGTATATTTACTTTAAAAGAATATATATGTATATTTAATTAAAAAGAAACTAATCATTAGAAAGCAGATTTCTTCCTTGGAGATGTGACCATGACATGGGAGCGATTGCAAGCTGTGGAATTCTCTTTCTTGACCCTCGCTGATTCTGGAGCCTTTTTGACTCATGCACCTGACAAGCTGAGTGAAACATTAGCTATCATCAGACCGTTCCGATGGGAGGTAAATAAAAAAATATATTCTTATGTATACAATCTGAATTAACACAAAAAAATCAGCTACTATTTCTGAAACACGCCGTCGTAGCAGCGGCATAGGATCTGACAATAGACGCGACGGTTCTGGCTTCTAATCCTACTCGGGGAAAAAAATATTTTCATTAACTCATTGGTAACAAGACAAAACTGTAAAGTCTCCAAAAGTTTATGGTGCGTGGGGTGTGTCTTAATACTAAGTTCTCTTTGCCTATGTGCGAGATATAGCGTGGAGCTTAAAAAAAAATTAAAAATCGCATTTGCAGGTATGGCCCTTAGTGGGTGCAACGCTTCTCATAACAGGTCCAGCTCTTTGGATAGTTATAGCCGCTCCATCGCTATGGCAACGACGCAAAACAGATCAACTAAGCCTGTTGAATAATTGCTGTTGGTTCACTACTTCTTTATTCCTCAGACAAGGTATATGCTTAAATTATATTATATATTTAAATTATTTTATAATTATTTCCTTTATATATTACTATCCAGATTCATGTCGTTCAAATATACTCCTAACACTTCATACAATACAAGTAATTATAAAAACCTTATGCAGAAAAGATCGATTTTATTTTAAGCTTTTAGCAAATACTTGTTTCGTTAAAGACACAAAATAAAATTGCAGCATCCACAAAAGAACCATCGAAAACACATAAGGCTCGTCTCGTAGGCATCCTTATATCCTTAGGAGCTACATACGTGATAGGCGACATGTATTCTGCAAATCTAACAAGTCTTTTAGCGAGACCAGCTAAGGAACAGCCTATTGGAACCTTGCGAGCCCTAGAAGAGGCTATGAGAGATAAAGGCTACGAGCTGGTCGTGGAAAGCCATAGCTCAACTTTGGCTATATTGCAGGTACGTTTCTAATTATATTGCATCTTTATTTTCCTGATTTATATAACCTTTATATATTTTTTTATATTTACAAAAAAAATATAGCAATTTTATTTTCATTACAAAAAGAAATAATTGTTGGAAAATTTATAAAAACAGCCAACTAGTCAGTCAGATATTTACCAATTCAGCAAAAATATTATAAAATAACTGATATAAATGCAAATTACGTAACATGGACAGAAAAGAATGTACTCCAAGATGAAAACGAGAATCGTTTATTATGTTTTGCTGTTTGAAGAGGTCAATTCCCACTCGGAGGAATGGTTTATTTTCATATCAGATTCAATGTTCAATACGCAATGTCTTAAAAAATAGGAGGAAAGAAAGAGGAGTATTTTAATATTAGATTCCCTCTACCCATGCACACAAAACCTTTCAGAATGGTACCGGCGTCTACGGTCGGCTAGCGCGCCTCATGCGTCGTCAGCACGTACAACGCGTACGCAGTGTAGAGAATGGAGTCCGCTTGGTCTTATCAAAGCGTCGCGTCGCCATATTGGGTGGAAGAGAAACACTATATTATGATACTGAGAGGTTTGGTAAATATCTATACATATCTATTCTAATATTATAAAGTGGAAGAGTTTGCTGAACTAAATTGATATTGATTTGAATTGAAAATGATATCTATGTTAGATAGTCCATCTATGGAGGAAACTTAAAGGCACGTTACATCGCGTTATAACTGATAGGAGTGGAGTAACAATTAAAAATGTTACAAAAATGAATGAGCTTGAGAGCTTTTGGATGTTTTTCATGTTAAAAATGTATTAGGACACAAACATAATTTAGTTTATTAAATAGACCATCGAGCCGCTCGCGGAATCGCTCCTTGAACTACACAATGATATATTAACTATTTTTAAATGAAACTATTTTAACCGGATTAATCGCGTATATTTGGTACTTTTATACATTTTTGGAAACCCGACGTTTCGAACACTTTGCAGTAGTCCGTGGTCACGGGTAGACTCGACGGGTAGAATCTGGATTACTTACGTGTTACAATAATATTATCACCATAAAGATAATATTCATATATACAACTAATTTCAGCCTTTTCATTTAAAAAATTCTAGTATTTTTGTTGATAAAAATATTTTTATATTTTTTTCAATTATAAACCTATACAACCGAGGTCAGTCGTGGCGCAGATGCACAAGCATATGATTGTGAACGTAACGGATTTTGGGTTCGATCCCCAATGAAGGAAGGAAATGGTAATATTTAATATGGTAATTTCTTCGCTCTGATGTCAAGGCAAAGCGCGAGTCCCGCTGTTCAACACGCAATGTCTCGCAAATTGATAGGAAAGTAGGGAACGGAGTGTCTTAACACTACATTTTATTTGCCTACTCTGTATATGGGATACCGAATGAAGCTGAAAAAAAAAGAAATTATAAGTCATTTCCATAAAAAAAAGCCTATTGAAATAAAATAAACATAATAAGTAACAATAAGGCATTTTGTGACAAAAAATAATTAAAAATTGTGTAAGGTGATATTTCATCAATTTTTATTTCACATGTATATTGAAACTTACGAGCGAAAGTTATTTCATCATCAAGGAATTTTAATGAAAATGATCTTCGGCTTTTATAGCATGTAATTTGAGCGTATACGTTTCGAGAAAATGTAAAATTAAAATAATGATATCATGATCCTAGCAACCCAAAGATAAATAGGTATTACTACTAGTCTGGGTAAAAATATGTAGATATATTTGAATTCAAATACCAATACAATAGTCTCTAGCTCAAAAGGCAGCTTATTACAATAGCTTTTGAGATAAAAATCATAAAGTTGTTTATAAACGAGCAATGCTTAGAGTAACGTATTACATTATTTATGACTGTAATAATGAATGTATTATTAAATTAAATATTAAATCATCTATTCCCCAGAAAATGGGAACGAACCCACAACCATTATGCTTACAGTCGCACGCTTGTGTAAAATAAGATTAAAAATATACCTACTCAGAAAGTATCTACGTTAAATAAAATTTCAAGTAAATCGCTTTATATACTGTAGTGTACATGGATAAACAATGTTTATAAAACCTTTATATATTTTATTTGCAATCATATAATTTTTTTTTTGTTATATATTTAGGTGAATATCTAACTTCTTTGTTTGTTTAGGTTCTCACAATTTTCATCTAAGTGAAAAATTATATACAAGATATTCAGCTATTGCTCTACAAATTGGATGTCCTTATTTGGAAACATTTAACAATATGTACGTATTTGGTAGCCTCCATGTGAATAAATTACTAGTTCAACCAGATATTTTTTATACGTCTTCTAAATAAGTACAGATAATTTAGATTTTGATCTGAAAAGTGAAGATAATCTTGACTATTAAGCAACAGGTCGTGGGTTTGATCACAGTATGTAATTAATATCTATAATTGTTCTGCATTTAACTTAGTATATACATATTTTATTCACGCTGTATACCGCATATGGCAGGGTAACCAGAAGGAAACTGGGAACCTAGTATTAAGAAACTTCTTTCTCATTATATTATTTAATTATATATTACTATTCACCCAAGTTAGGGAAACAAACTTACAACCGTCGCGTTTAGAGTCGTACGCTTGTGCCCTGTGACACAACAACCTCTTATATTAAGTTATCATATTAAGTCATAATGCTTCTTCCTAGTATCGAACGCCATTTAACATTTCATATTCATAAATAATATTATTCTCTTATATTTTTTTTAATTTTTAGAGTAATGACTTTGTTCGAAGCTGGAATATTAGCTAAAATGACTACAGATGAATATAAGAACCTTCCAGAACAATCTAGAAGGTCCAATCCAGTGACGGAGAGTGATAGTAAGGAAAGTAAGGAAAATACCGAAAACAACCAGAATGCTCAAGTAATGAACTTTCAATGTATATTTTTAGCGGCTCCACACTATATCCTGCGCACATCAAGGAGGCGCCGCGCTTTGCCTCGACACCAAAGTGAGAAAATCAAAATATAAATTTAAATAAATATTTCATTTCCTTAACTAGAAAACAGAGTGTATAGATATTTATTAAGCGAGCGTGCATTACCGTAGACCGCATCAACGCTCATCAAGCTTGGTGCGGTTAAATGCAGAATTCAGAATTAAAAAAAAAACACCTAATATTATAATTTATAATGAAAATATTTTATATATAAAGAAATTTTTATTTATTTTTATCATTATTTTGCTTATTTGTTATATAAAAAATAGAAAGATAAACCGTCAAAAATTTATGAAATTCGAAAAAATTAGAAAATAAACGTATAAAGCTCATACATCCATAGCTGGCAACTTTAAACGCAACGGTTCAGGCTTCGATTCTCACTCAGAGTATAATACGATAATATCTAATATTTTCATTTCCTTGTTCTGTTAACCTTGAGGCCAGTCGTGGCGCAGGGACACAAAGTGTGACTATAAAATCGACTGGTTGTGGGTTCGATCCCCACTCGAGGAAAAGAAATATTCATTTACATTTATACTTTCATTTCTTTGCTCTGATGTCGAGGCAAATAGCGATGTTGAGTTCCGCCACTGAACACGCAATGCCTCCGGAACTTGGCGGAAAGTGGGGAACGGAGTGTCTTAACACCAGGTTCCCTCTGCCTACAATGCTGTGTGCGGGATACAGCGTGAATTTGATTTATTTGATTTGATTTATTTATTATGTTAACAAGACCAAGAGGTGTTAAATTCCGCCACTCAACACGAAATGTCTCCAGAATACCGACCGACCGACCCTCATATGCACTGGATACAGCGTAAACAATAAAAAAAGTACATAACATATTAGGTTAAGTCGCATAACAACAAAGTGTCTAATAATTTAAATTTACATTTGTAGCCACAATCTGAATCTACTATAGGTCTGGAACCTGTATCGTTAACAATGCTTCGAGGAGCGTTTTGCCTTCTAGGCATTGGATATTTTCTCGCAGGTACTGATTTTTTTGTTATAAAACGTATTATTCACTTCACCAGACTCGTTACCAGAATAAGAAATGAAAATATTAAATAGCTCTTTCCCCTAGAGGGATTTCAATGGACAACCGTCACGTTTACAGTCCCACGTTTGTTCCCCTGTTCCACGATGGCCTTAGTTTCTATAATACTTGAATATGTAATTATTTTACAAATTATGATTATATAAAATTTTCCATTTCCTATAAAGTTTTGAAAAAGTACGGCCTGTATTTTCAAGCATTATCGAAAGTTGTTTAAACCGTTATAATAACTTTACCACATAATTGAATACTCCATCTAATATAATGAGGGATCATTACAGCCTGGAGTTTAATGGAATTACTGTCGTTACCCTGATGATTATGAACTCCGACGTTCGAAAAATTTAACGATCATCTATATAGGTACGGAATAGAATTTGCAATTAATGACATTGCTTGAAAATAATTCAAATTCCTATAAAAAGACGATGTTCCGCAAAGAATTATATTATGTTATATTCTCGATTATGAACCATCTATAAAATTGTTACGACTCATAAATCCGTATCTAACGTTTGAATAGCTTATGAGATTTTCAACTTGAAGCTTTCATTATAATCACCGAACACCTTAAACTTGAACTAATAAAATGGGAAACTTTATTATGTTAGACACAGATATTGCGTTATCATCAAAAAAAATTGTCGTAAAATATATGGATTTTCGAGTTAGTGCTTGTTATTAAAACGCTGTAGATTAAGTGTTTTTGTCGGTTATTTTGATTTTATAAATTGGGTTGTTTTAAAGTCTGGCAATGTGGCAAGACAAAGCCCGTCCTTGAGTTCCGTCACGCCGAATGTTAATGACTTCATTTTTATTTGTTAAAAAATATAAATAAATTAAAATATAATATAAATTATATAATATTAAAAAATATAAATTTAAAAAGTAATAAATAACATATAGGAATAAAACTATGTACGCCGGTTGCCCGCATGAAAAAGTATGAGCCATTGTCAAGTTCCGCCTGAGTCGAGTGTGCGAGCGAGAGCGCAGAACGAACGATAGAGCGGCACGACCGGCCTAAGGAACGCTAAGGCTTGTGACGCATCTCTATTCCTTGCTAATCTTACCTGTTATTAAATAGTACATTGTTAATTGTAATTAATTTGTATTTGTTTGTTATAATAAATGTTAATTTATCAAAAAAAAAATCAAATAACTCCTTCTTTGTTCTTTATTAAATAATAATAATTCAGTTAAAATTTTCTTCAATGATTTCTTATCTCGCATTATCATCCGTAAACCGACTTTATAGAGAACAAGCTATTTATAATATTTTTTCTTTCAATAATTAACTTTATGATTAAAAAATCGTTTTTTATGGCGTGAGAAATTAGTTCTTTTGATTCTTGACACTAGATATTCTATCAACCCGATTCTAAGAATATGTGAACTTTTAATAAAGATAAATTTGGTAAAGATATTCATAGAACCCTGTAATAATGTCTACAATTACTTTCAGCAACTGTTCTCATCACCGAAATCCATATACATCGTAAGAAGAAAAATCAAAACTTGATAAAGATAACAGACGAATCCACCGACCAGATCAACTCCTCGAGGTTTTATTTGAAACATCATGTTGAAAAGATGTTTAAAATAATGTATATCCTTATTGATAGAGCTCTAAGACACGATGCATGAGATTAATTAATTGTAGTTGTACTGTGTGGTACTTTTTTTTTGCTAGTGTGTACTTTACTTTTTAGAAATGTAATGTTTAAAATATAATTTTTTTTAGAAAACCTATGCTAACTTAAAGTATCCGCTTCTGAATTAAGCGAGACTCGAACCCGCACCCCTCCCAACCCCACCCAATCTTTATACGAAAATATATTTTTTATAGTGTGGTATAGTCCTTAAAATAAAATAATTAAAATTTTGTCTACGTTACCAATATAGTTTAGTAATTCATATAACTGTATCATATAAACAATTTATTTCGTGGAAGCTTAAATACATGTACCATTGATGCAATTTACATATTTTACATACAGTACTATTAAAACATAGTATATGTGAGCGACACAGTCGACATTAGACTATGTAAATTAGAAAATACATAATAATTTCATTATTGCTATCTAATGTCCCCGGGCTACCATGTTTATTGGAATTTTGAATTGTGGTATCGAATTTATGAATGTGTTGTTAGCTATGGGAATAAAACGAAATATACGTTCGTGTATATTTGTTTTTATGTTAAACATATTAAACTAATTTGACTATAACTTGTTTGGTTATTACAAACTTTGTTTAATTACAGAATATATTATACCCGCCTACGATCTATATTATGATTGAGACTGTTGTAGCGCTCATAATGGTTGTGGGTTTGATTCTAACTCGAGAAATATGTAAATATGATTACATAATTTTAATTTCTTCGTTCTGCTTTATAAGGATAGACGTTGAGATCTGCCCCTAAACGTAGCGTCTTAACATGGAGATCCACTACTTACACATACTTTCCCATACGGGAAAATGATTACACTGCTATATATATTTCTTTAATTTTGATTAGGCATTAATTCTTTGCGTATATCACGGCAGAGGACCTCATTGAATTAGGAAGGAGTCGAGAACTCACTAATCAAGTTAATCTGCGACGGGACTGCGTAGTTAGGATATTCAAGTCACGTTCAAATTTACACAATTATTTGTGTACTAGCGGCCTGCTCGCGGCTTTGCCCGCTTGAATTACATGATTATTCATTTAAGAAATATATATATTACAAACAGCCTTAATTATTAATTAATTGATTTGGATAAGTACTCACGATATTATTTGTAAAATAACTTATATTAGCTCCTGTACAGTTTTTAAATTAGTAACATTATTAGTTAAATATATAATTGGTATACAGAATATACATAGAAAGCACGTTTTTAGGCATTTTTATA
>JAATLQ010034597.1:0-23654 GCA_013421005.1 Heliconius erato x Heliconius himera
ATAAAGATATGAAAACTTCATGCGTATCCCACTTCTGATGTTAAAAATCGGAAGCGGGTAACGTTTTTAAAGAAAACACGTTAAAGACACACACCGTCTATATGATTCTAAACTATTTTGAAAGAGATACTATGTAATTGCAATAAGTGATATGTATCACCTACTAACAATACTTCACACTAGTTTCCTTCCAACAGGGGCCGTCACTTACAAGCGAGTGCCCCCGATTGACACAATTCTACTGCTTTTATAGTTATTTTCCACCTAAATCTACCCTCTTTTACACGAGTACGCTAACACTTAATATGATTAAATCATCATTTAACAGGTGAACCGTTGGAATAAACTTTGATTTTAAGATTGACTTTCTATTACATAATATTTTACTTTAAAACATAAGGCAAACCGCGCATTTGTTCGTCTATTCTCATAGTCGAACGGAACCGGAACAATATATTTCAAATGATGGCAACTTTTGCTTGCGGTTTGCTTTTTCAATCAACTATGTGTTATTGTGTTAAGAAAAAAATAAGCTTTAATTTGATACATAATGCATTAAAAACACACAAAGTGCAAATATTACCATTAAGTGACCTGTTTATACCAGGGCTTGCGGGCTTGAGGCAGACAGAGCTGGCAACCATTGTTTTTCCAATTCCTTATGCGACTCTCTTTCAAATGATGTGCGCTTCACATAAAAAACATATGAGGGCAATTTTCTCCAAAAACGCATTATTAAAAAAAAATATTAAAGGTGATTGCGGCAGGATTCTTCTAGGCAACCCTAGTGTAATCTATTCTACTATCATGTGTCATTCTTAAATATAAGTTTCATTAGAAAAACAGATCCCTACAGATTTAGCCCTAGACTGGTCGCACATTTTCCGACTTTCAACTGGGCTTCGATTGTTTTTAAAACCCCTTTGTAACCTTATTGTATAATATAGTATCAGACAGGGGTTTTACCACAGGTTCTATAATTTAACTTAAAATTTTTTTGCTCCAATTTTGATGTTATTAATGACACTTTCACATGGAACCCCCTACCGCAACATTACAAAGTTAGCGAAACCCCCACTACCCTAGAGAAATACTGCGGGAGGGTCATAGTGACTCTGGGACAATAGCATGCCTAGGAGCAGGTCATCAAGTTAGTCAAGCACCGAGATTCCGTAGCAATATGCGCAAGCGATTCTGTTATATAGGTTGTCCGTGCGTGCTATAGAAGCACTGGGGGCAATGGATTCACATATTTTACTCATGTTTGATGAACAGAAAAAGATTGAAAAATTAATTGGATCATTAAAATTTCATTTTCACTGTGTTTGTAAATAAAGGTTATGAAATAAGTCAAATCTTTGGTATACACTTTATTTAACTGGAATGTCCTAAATAAACATACAAATTATAACGCTATTAACGTTACACTATAACTTATTCAGTTCGATTATATTTTAATTTATATAATGCAAATTTTGAATCTATGGCGGTAAACAATAATACTTTGGTCGTTGAAAAGTTTACGTTTGTCGTGAACTGTGAATTGTTGACGAAAGCGCACTACAACTAACAGGTGGGGAAACTCTAGATTATTAAGTATTATGTATAGCACTCCTGTTATATATTCGAATCTATGGAGTACCGCGCAAAATGTAAGCTTCGAAAAGCATTTTTATTTAAGATATAAGTGACGTGACAATATACTAGGATCACATAAACAAACACAGTAAATCGTCATTTATCCGACTGGTTGGATATTCGGATAATTGAATAGTATTGATTAAGTTAAATTATATTTGTTAGTAAGTAAGTACTTTGTAGTACTTAAGAAAATGGACACAAATTTAACATTGAAAACTTTCTGCGGGCCACACATCACATGTTTTTATTTACTTAAAAACAAACATCAATAATGACAATGAGAGAGACACTGTGAGTCAATTGACGTTCCACGGTCAATCTATTTTGAAGTGGAGTCAGCCATTACCACAGACCCTTGGAGTTTGGACTGCTTTGGTCTACTGTCTTCTATGAAATATACCGAGTGTAAGTAACAATTCGAAACGAGAACTAACATAGGGCGCGTAGAGGGCAAGGAACATGCGAGTTGGACGTGCGTGGTTGTATCCGATAATAGTTCGGTCGATGGACGTTCGGATAATCGACGCTGTACTGTATTACAATAATAATAATAAACGATACAAATGAGAAATTAAATGGTGTTCAATTAATCACATATCTTGAGACATAATCTACAATAATATAATGTACTGCATGAATTTACTGAATGTTAATCTTTTCAGTCTTATCAATTAATCAATGAACGATACATAATCTGATATATTTAGGTTTGTTTACAGAAATCAAAGAGGAATTCACAGATAAAAGTATAATAGTTTGTGATAGCACAATGTCTTATACAATATTGATCAAATAAAATGACGATGTCTTTTATTAATTCAAAAATAATGATTAGAATCGATAGTTCGACGTATTTTTGAGTATTTCTTGATGAACATTACAGTCATCAAATTGTAAACTGACATTAAAGAATTACAAAAAAAAACGTTGGCAATAATTTATTAATTGACAAAATCTTATAAATACATACATTTACATAAAGACAATATAAACACGTGCAAAACATTACACTGACGTTTGGAATATTTAAATGACTTAAACTAATAAAGCTTTCATTTTACGTTTACATAAGTTAACTATATGAGATTCTAACTTATATACATGAAATTAAATAATTAAGATAAAGTGTAAACAATACAACTTACGTCCATACATTTATATCTAGATGGAACATATAATATTTAAACTGTTTAAAAGAAGGTATTAAATGAGTTTAAAAAGAATTCTATTTTGCATTAAAGATTAAAACTTTTAAAATTGATATAAAAAAATCCACAATCGATAAGCGGAGGAAATCTTATTTAATCATATCTATTTTTTTTATCAATTTTAAATATTCATAATGTTCTCTCAAGACATATACATATGTAGAACTTATAACAGTATATGTAACCTTAATATATAAAATATTTATGAAGCATTCTCTAAGATCGTGCCACGATCGAACGTCGTGGCGCGTGTGTATGGGTTTAACGCCAATTTAATTATGTAAATTTTTTTCGCTCTGGTAACAAGACAGGCAAGGTGTTGAGTCTCACCACTCAACACGAAATGTCTGGACAATTGGGCGGAGTGGTAGACGGAGTGTCTTAATACTTCCGGTTCCCTCCGACCGTTATATGTGAGATTCAGAGAAAACTAAATCTCGCACCATTGGTCTCTAAGCAAAAGCCGCATTTGCACTCATATTACATAAAATATTAGGCCAAAAGTTATGCGTTTTTCTATTATATTCATTAGATTTAAGCCGTTTTGTGAATTCTAAGTACACTTCAAGCATTTTTTTATTATAATATTTTATTTATAAAGGCGTGGCAATAACTTTTAACTTGCATCAAAATTTAAGTGTATGTATTTGTGCTAGCGGTCTTACGGTAATATTTGGCAGGGTTCAAGTCTGTATATAGTATAGACTTAAATACAAATTAACTACTTAAATTATGTACCAATATAAAAATGCACTGTTTTTTTATAAGGAATAATGTTTATACATTAGATATTTTGTTCTTATTTTTATTTAGTTCCATTACACGTTACTTTGAATAGTTAGTATGCAACAATTTTAAGGCGTTATATGATCCTAATCTAAACTTATTAGAAGCCGAGTAGAAAAAAAATTGTAGTAGATTACTTTAGTACACATATACCTACAACAGGTAGACTAACACTGTAATAAATAAATAACTTTACCAAAAACTTTAGTATCAGACTATGATAGCTTAACTTAACGACGCATATAAAACTAGAGGGATCGTAACAGCAACGTCCATTAAAATATATAATAATGTAAAAACAGCGTTGTTTCAACAAAAAAAAATTACTTACACGCCAAAACAACAGTTTCGCTGGAAACTCGAAAGGCACAATTCATAAGATATAGCTTACAGAGTTACATGTTTATAGTTAAACATTTCACATAGTTACTCTTTGGATATTATTTTATATATTAAATATTATTCAAGTACAAGATAGTAATTCCGCCAACGCTAGGTATTGTCAGTTGACATTGACTGAGATTTTCTGGAAAAAAAATTTGAAAAAATATATTATTACTTAAGAAAGGAAATGTCTCTGTTAGAAAATACTGTCTTTCCTAACCCAAACTATCAAAACACCAACACTTTTAAAGCTAATACTTATTTAGAAGTCTAAATAAGTATTTTTCTTTCCTAAGTGTGGAATAACACTTTAAAAATGTTAAAAACTTTTAGGAATAACAATGATCTTTAAATGTAATTAAGCATTAAATAGGAAAGCGACTGTTATATATAGTGCACTGGTCTAGCTATAATGGCATTTCTGGATGGTTTATTTTTTTACCAATAAAATATCTATCAAATTAACATTATTTAATAAATAAAAGTAGAAATTAATAAAAAAATGTTACGATATATTTTTATTATTAAGTGTTTCTCACAGTGAACAAAATCAAGTAAAGGATTAACACCGTTTTAATTTTGGCGTTTGTATATATATTTTGCTGTTAGTTAACTGGCTCAGAAGGGAAGAGGGAACTCTGTCCCTGAGAAAGTACAAGCATTGCGTGGCTGCTTAAGAGCAAATCGTCGGTGGCAAGGGCTTCCCCTGCGGGACTCAGGCTGGGAGGTAAATAATGATGCAATAACTATTAAGCTTAAATAGCCATTGTCCGGCTGTCCACGGCAGCCTCCAAGAAAAAATTTAACTCAATATCTTTATTTAAAAATGTTAAGGTCATGGCGTTACTATTAAAAGATATAAGATTAAAAAATACCTATAATTATATATTAAAAATGTTTACGTCACCGCGTAAAACCCTATCTAATTAAGTTTTTAATCTCCGATAAAGTTTTAATCTCTGAGGTGACATTAGAAATAAAAACAATAATGTAAAGTTTTAATACAAACTACAAGTTATATAAAATATATGATTATGGTAAAAAACCTAGCGGTATCATTCGATTGTAAACGCGATGGTTGTGGGTTCGATACTGGAACAAGAGGAATATTTATATTAAAAATAATACTTTTTGGATTATTCATACTTTTAGCTCCATTTCCTTCCTTCCTGCTGTGTGCGAGATACAGCGTGAAGTTAATTTTTTATTTATATATTTTTTATTTACTTATAAATAAAAAATATATAAATAAAAAATTAACTTCACGCTGTATCTCGCACACAGCAGGCAATAACATATAGACACTTTTAGCATTTTAAAGTGTTATTCCACACTTAGGAAAAAAAAATATTTATTAAGAAAACATATATATATATATTTTTTAATTTACATTCATTTTTTTATACGTTTTCTTAATAAGATTATTAGTAGTTTAGTTGAGACCAGTCGTGTTAACGTGTTAAATTGTGGATTTGATTTCCACTCGAAGAAATGAAATATTTATTATTTTCATTTCTTTGCTTTGGCGTCTATTCTAAGCGCCGCGTTGACTTTAGCCACTCCACATTCATTGCCTCCATTCTCTGCCTGCCCTACTGTATGTGGAATATAGCGTGAAGTTAAAAATATGTTATTTATTTCTGCAAAATTTAAATGTTTTTTTTTGTTAAATGTTTAAAAATATTGAGTATAGAACAAGTCTCTATACATTTTAATTATTATAAGGATGTTTGTGAAATGATTGTTGCACTATAAACTGTATGCGAATGTTATCTTTAAATGATTTATTCATTATTTTGATTTATTAATTGTTATATTAAATCATCTCATCTTTTTTTTAAAACATAAGTCTATTACAATAAAATAATTAGTTAATTTATTATTTAGATAAGGAAAAACAACTTTGAATTTTTCTATTTAATTAGAGTATTATTGTAATCAATATGTTAGTGTATTATCCCTTTTAAATATGTATAGTTATTGAGTAAACTGATTTATATTGTTATTGAACGTAACAGTTATAAAAAGATAAGATTATATTTAGTCTTCCAAAGTACTCTATTTGTTTCTATACAAACAAACCGTACCGTCACTGCTTGTCGACGGTGCGCTTGAGCCACTGCGTGAAGTGGCGCAGCTGGCACACGGCGCGCGCGGCCTCGTCGCGCAGGCGCGCGTTGTGGCGGCGCAGGCGGCGCACCTCGTCCTCCAGCGCGCGCCGCCGCCGCGCCGCCGCGCCCGCCTCCGCCTCCAGCGCCGCCACGCGCGCCGCCAGCCCGCACGCGCACCCCTCCGCCTCCGCCTCCTGCTGCTCCCCTCCGCCGCTCTGCGCAACGGTGTGGGACAAGAATGTATCGTACAAGCTCAATTGTTATAAACATTGTTATCTATAAAATATTCGGTTATTGACATGCTTTAAAACATTTATCCGGTTTCGTATAATACATTTTTCCTTGAAAACTTAATCCAGATTAAAATTGATCTATAAAAATCGTAGATAAATAATTTTAATCAATGACTGATAAAAATAATTATACATAAATTATTATTTTTTTGTTTTAATTGTATACTTCTTGCGAATGCTTACAACAGAGTACTTATAGACAGTAAGCTATCACTATAAAAGTATATAGCACTATAACACTTTACAATTATGTCAGTCAGTATTTCATATCTAAATAATTTGGAAGTGCTGCTATTTTTATTAAAAAAAAGTTTTCCCATATTTGATTTCTGATAATATATAATACTAGCGGCTCGCCCACGGCTTCGCCCGCTTAAAATACATGACTATTGATTTATTAAGCAGAATTGATTGACAACTATAATGACTTCTAATATGATTTTTTTACGACATTATCGTCAAAGAATTTTTGATTGTTTTAAATAAAAAAAAACGACCATTGTTGATATTTGATATTTATAAAATATACATAAAGCTAATTATTTATTACACGTATTTATATTTTTGTAACTTTATGTTCTTTTTTCGTATGTAATAAATATACTCTGTTAAATGTGCTGATGTCAGTGAATAATAATTTAATTTACTCATTCAGAAACAGCCTTAAATGTTAAATTATTGATTTGAAGGAGAAAAAGAAATATTATGATATGATAAATATTATGATAATGCATATTAGCTCCTGTACAGTTTTTAAATTAGTTACATATATTATATGAACGAACCAACCAAAAAATCTTTGTATTTACTTGATATTTCTTTCAAGATCGTTCTTTATCTGTGTTGAATTAATTACAACTTCTTTCAAATGATGATAACTTCTTTTTTTTATGAACCGATTTTGATGAACTAAACTTTAGTAGTTAAATTGAGTTAAAACAAAGCAATTGGTGAAATTTTCAAGTAAATCGGTTCCATACTTTCAGAGAAAAATGTGGACAAAAATATGTCGACAGACAGACAAGAAATTTAAAAAATATATTTTGCTTTCTATTATTCTTTTTAGTGTCCCTCTATCCATTTTAGTCAAAATTACTAAATGTACAGATAAAATATTTTTAGTCTTATTATATATAGAGATTTAATATACTACGTAATATTTAATATACTCACAGTTATGTCAGGCCAGTTATCGACACTCACTTCGGTGGCCGCGTCAATAGGCGGGTCCGAGTTGTCCATCGATGGATACTGGTGTTCTTCACAAATCTAAATTAAAATATTTGTAACGTTTATTCATTACATACTGGTAACATGTTTACTTAAAAAAATAAACAAATAACAAATTTACATGTAAATATAATGTGTAAATTTGAAAATTACCATAAATTGGCTTCAACTAAAATAATACGTATATATTTAGTTGGTAGTAGCTTTTATTGATTCCGCGATCTATCTTATCTTATAGTTGTACTTATTACCTACTTATAATAGAAAATGTTGTCATTTCCATATCTATCACACCAAAGGAAATAAAATAATTATTGAATGAAATCGACTTGATTTTTTGGTTTTTTAATGACATTTTAATATATAACTAATTATATATTGAAATAGTATAATTTTTGTATGAGCACTGCTGTGGTGCGTAGTAGTACCTGCAGCATGGCGCGGGTGGCGGTGTGCACCAGCGCGGCCCAGTCCAGCGCGGCCGCGTCCGGCAGCGGCAGCGGCGCGGGCGGCGCGCGCTCGCCCAGCTCCGCGTCCATCAGCCGCATCAGCTCCTCCTGAGCCAACAAACTCATGTTGTATGTTATATGAGTGATGATAGAAGCCGCTTTGGGTTCGATTCTTACTCGGGGGAATATTTAATGTTTTCATTTCCACGCTCTGTCAATGAGGCAAAGCGCGGCGTTGAATTCCGCCGCTTAACAAGCAATGTTTTGAGACTTCAGCGGAAAGTAGGGAATGAAAAGGTCTTGATTTGGAACGGAGTATCTTAACACTAGGTTCACAAATTCCCTCTGTTACCCTACGTGAAGCTAAAAAAAGTTAAGTAACGAGAGTTCTTCGAAGAATGTTTCCGCCAATGTGATTATCCTAAATTCCTACAGAAAGAGAATTGAACTGGATTTTATATTTTATTGTCATTATGTCAAAAAAAAAGATTTTACTTTAAAATATAGCAAAATTAAAGTAATAAACTAATAATTAATTTCCCTGATCAATTTACATTATAGTGCAACTGGAATCAGTGTTTATAGTATTTTTTTTTACTAAAATATCAAGTGCTGGAATAAAAAATACATAAATAATAAACTATTACATTAGCTATTAAATTATTTAGTATAGTAAAAATGTGCCTCTTTTCTTCATAAATATTAAAATGAAATTAAAATATAAAATATTAAATAGTTTTTTTTCTTTATACCCATGTTTTAGTTCAACGTCACATTTTCCCTATCCATATGCGATACGAGATTATCATTTCATTAGGTGAAGTATGTTATTATTTTAACATACTTTTTTATTTATATAACATTAGACGAACTTTAGTCAACTGTTCTGTTTTGTATACCAATAGCAAATCGATTTATTGTTAGTACAATTTTCCTTACAATATTAATTGTGTGTAGTCAGAACCAATATTCATCGTATATATTACTAAAATTAATTAAATTACTATTGTTAGTAATAAGGGGAAAATGAAATATTTATTATTTTTAAGGTCCCATAGCGTTGAATTTCGCCATTCGTGAATTCGGTGGAAAATGGGAAATGGAGTGTCTTAACGCTAAGTGCCCTGGGATACAGTGTGAAGCTTTTTAGCTTTTTTTTTAAGTTTAATAAATATTACTCAATGTAAATTTGTCTGACTTTTGAATGAATGCAATGTATAGCAAATTTAGAATTATTAGCAATTAAAAATTTTCATCGAAAACAAAAAAAAAAAAAAAAAAAGTGGGGTAAGTAGTATACTTCAACTATTCAATAACAAAATCATAAAACTCATATAATAAACAGAAATACAATTCTAAAACAGAAAAAACAAACTTTGGTTTTGTTGAGTCAGGCTTTACCTTATAAATATTAATTATAAATTACATTATTACCATTCGTCACTCACTTTTACTAACAACAAGTAAAGCAAAAGGTCGTGAAGCGTTTGATGTTTTACTCAGAACATACATTATGATGGAACATTTTTTTTGTATGAAACACATACTTGTGTCTCTTGTGTTCCTTGTGTGATACAAGGCCAGTCGCCTACCATGTCATGCGTAAAGTAAAGTTCTATATGTAAGTGCGTACAGTGAGCGAGGAGTGCGCGGAGTGCGGGCGGCGCGAGTGGCGCGGGGACGCGTCGTCGTGCGAGCGCCGCCGCACCTCCGCCGCGGTGCCCGACGTCGTGCTGCGCCCTGACCCACCTTACATGTGGAAAAACACTCATTTTAGACGCAGGCGACCTGGGAACCTAGTGTTGAGACGCTTCGTTCCCATTAAGACGCTTACGTTCCCCACTTTTCGATAAATTCAAGTCATCAAAACGGGGAAATTAAAATATTAAATATCCAATTTCACCGAATTTTCCGTCTCCAAAATTCGGCGGAATGTGGAGAATGCAGTATCTTATTCCTCCTGTTTACCTTGCCATATGTGGAATACTGCGTGAACCTAAAAAAATGTTATTACACACAAATAATAAAAAATATTTTAAATAACATAAAAAGTTAGAGAACAAAACAGAACTCCAGCCTGTGTCTTGAAAACCAACCAAGCTCGGTTATAAAGCCATATGTTCTTATCACGCCATATACTCCAAAATCTTAAACGCTTGTTAAAATTTATACGTTAACAACATAAATTACTTTTAACATGTATATAAGAATTTTATACGTGTTCAAAAATATTTTCGCAGTTGCGAATGGATACCAATAAAGTAAACATCTACTACAAAAAAATTACTACTAAGCGTTGTCGATCTACCACTTTTCATTCTCAAAAAACATAGTAGAACGAGAATTTCTCTTGTTCTATTATACGCAATTCAAGACAATAGCCGTGTGTATAATAAATATAAATAGAATATATAAATATAAAGTAACCGGTGCCGTATCCGGAGGTGTCGGAGCGCGGCGGCGACAGGCGGCGGCGCGCGGGCTGCTGCGCCCACGCCGCGCCCGCCGCGCCCGCGCACGCGCTCGCGCACTCGCAGCGCGCGCCCGACCACGTCACGCGCACCTGCGTCACAGGACAATACGTTAATCAGCATCATGCGGTTTACCGCACGAAACCTAGTTTTAAGACACTTATGTTCTTGTTCTGTTCCATTTTCCGTCAAATTATGGAAGCAATGCGTGTTGAGTGGCGGAATTTAACACCGCGCTTGGTTTCGAAACTAGGGCGAAGAAATGAAAATATTAAATATTTCATTTTCAAAACGATACTAAATTTATTTAATCATTATAATTTTTTTAATTGTTATTCTATTCTAAGAAAATATTTTTTTCAATAATGTGGCAACTGTCCAAGCGTTAATCATTAAACCATACGCTCTTATCTCGCTCGTAATTTTTGTACATTTGTTTACATTAATAAATGAATTTTCTGTTTTAGAGAATATAAAATCAGCTTCACACTGTATCCCGCACACAGCAGGGTAAGCAGAGGGAACCTAGTGTCATAAGACACTTCGTTCACCACTTTCTGCCGAATTCTGGAGGCATTGCGTGTAGAGTGGCAGAACTCCGCGCCGCGTTTTTCCCTCGACACCAGAGCGAAGAAATGGAAATATAAATTTAAGTAAATATTTCGTCTCTTCGAGTGGGGATCGAACCCACAACCATTCGGTTTTACAGTCACACTTTGTGCCACTGCGCCACGAATATAAAAGTACTAACAGTAACCGGATCAGAAGTCTTCAGTAAGTCTACAAGGTGGTCATGGGGCAGAGCCACGACGGCCGCTCGACACACCTCGAGGAGGCGAGCGCCGCGTTTAACGCCGGCGCGTGCAGCTGCACCGCCGCCTTCCACTTGTGTTACTAGCCCATCTGGTTGCACGTGGAAACCTGTAAAAAATTTAATAGAATATAAATAACATGAAACAACGTAATATATATAGTCTACATAGAGTGTAAACCTGCTATCAGTATTAAGCAACTTATCAGGAGAGACAACCAACTTATTGATAGAACTATGAGTATATGATATTATCAGAAGTTTTTTACAATTTTTAAAATGGATTTGTATGTTATACTATAAGAAATTAATGATCTATTTTGTATTTTTTACGCTTTTGAATGGTATAAAAATGAACCTAACGAGAAAAAAAAATGGATTTATTAAGTTTATATAAAGTCAATACACAAGAAACAATATGTTTATAGCATATGTGCAAAATGGACTTTTAATCTCTTATAGACAATCTTGTGTATATAATGGACGAATTATAATGAAGGGGATTACAGTGCAAAGTAATAATAGAAAATATAATATTATATATTTATTCTAGAGTTGCCAAAAAATTATGTGGTGATAAGTACACCGAAACTGCAACCCCTTTTGGTTTTTTATGTATTGTAGTGTTAAAAAAATAAAATAATAATGGGCAAAATAATATATATCATGAGCGAACTTGTGTAAGAGGGCAGATGTAGGTGAAAAAGCAATGGAATTGTGTCAATCTGGGGCAGATGCTTGTAGACAGCGGTCCTTATGTGAGGGAAACTCGTGCCAAGTATTGTTATTAGGTGATACATGTCACTTATTGCAATGACGAGTACGTAGAACGTATCGACATACCGAGCTGCGCGGCCGCCCCGCGCTCCAGCGTGAGCTCGGGCAGCGCGTGCGCGTGCGCCGCCACGGCCGCCAGGCGCCGCAGCGCGTCGCCGCACGCCGCGCGCACGCTCTCGCCGCGGTGGTAGTACACGCGGCTCCACGCGCCGCTGCTCACCCAGCCTTAACCAGGTTATATACGTATATTACTTATTAAAGTCAACGTTTCATTTAACGACATTAATATAAACATATAATGTTGTAACACAAATAATAAGCAAAATCTGATAGGTTGCGGTTAAAAGATAGTTTACAAAAAAAGAACTGAGTGGGAATCGGACCCACAGCTTTTACAGATGGGATAGATGATAATTCTTACAGGATAAAATTTGATTTCACGTATTTTATATTTATATTGTTACCTTTTATTATAAAATTAACTCAAATATAAAATTTATTGGACATTGAGTCATAATGTAAAATATATTCTTTATCATTCAGGAATTTTATTTTAATTGTATACCATTTATTTTAAATTTTAATGTTACTGAAATCTGAATTTATTGAAAAAAATATATATATATTAAAACTATAACTAGTAAGTAAATAAAGAAAGTACCTAACAAAGTATTTGTTGGAAGAACTAAGACAATTTGTCTAGAAATTTCTTCTACAATAACTACAGTGTCAGGTGATATCCCCATGATGCAATCGAGTATTGTCCCACCAGAACCTTCGTCTTGAACTTGCACCTAAAATATTTATTATTGAATATTACTATTATTTTTATTGAATATTTACTTTAAAAAAAAACCTATATAAAAGTTGTAGTTTATGGTATTTTTTTTAGCTTCACGCTGTATTCCGCATACAACAGGGTAGACAGTGGAAACTTAGTGTCAAAGACTTTGTTCCTGACGCGTCGCTCAAATTTCAATTTTGCTTATTGAGTGGCGGGACTAAACTCCGCGCTTTGTCTTATCGCCAACCATCGCGTTTACACGCTATGCCACTGCGCCATGACGGCCTCAATTGTTGATAATGGGCATATGTTTATTAACTAAAACGTACATGGAACAAATTATCGATATTACATTCACTCAATAAACAAAATAAAATATGAAAAATCATTATAGAGCATATGGAACGTGTGTTTGTACCCTCTGTAGTATAAATATTAAATTTTAATTATTCTTATTTCACAGTCTGATGATTACAATATGTTAAAATTAAAAATATAAATGGTTTTCTTACATGATAACAAAGTGCGCCACCGACCAACACGTCATTAGAACAATCCTCCGGTTTCTGTACAATATTGTTGTTATTGTTGTTTGAGTTGCTGCCGCTTTTCATCAGTAGGGAAGAAAATATCGCTGGGAAGCAAGTTTATATTATTGTAAGTTTGTGTTAATTTAATTTCCTTTAATAATAACTTTATATTTTAAAACCGACGAACAAACTGTAACTCTATTCGATGCGTGTAATATATTTTTACGCTGTATCCCGCTTATAGCAGGTTAGGCAGGGGGAAAGGTTAAGGTTAACACTCCCTTTTTCATAATTAGCCGAATCTTTAAGGCATTCAGCAGTGAGTGGTGAAACTTAGCGTCGGGTTTTACCTTGTTGCAAGAGTGAAATAAAAATGAAAATATTTGATATTTCATTCCCCCGAGTGGGAATAGAACCCACAATCGTCACGTTTACAGTCGCACTCTTGTGCTCCTGCGCCACGAGGGCCTTGAAACTTTTTACTGAGTACTTAGATTTTTTTGTTATATAATTTATTAAAATCAAATCAGCTTTACCTACCTATTATTAATACACTCCATTCCCCATATTATATATTTATTTACACCACAAAAGTGATTCCATCAAAAATTTTAAAAGTAATTTCAACTATTACAATATTTTACTAACTGGTTTTAATGTATATGTTATATAAATAATATATTTTATTAAATAAATATATATTGCAATAGCTTTACGCTGTATCCCATATATAACAACCTGGGAACCTGGGAATGTACCGTTAAGACATTTCATTCCCCATTTTCCACCGAATTCTGGAGGCATTGCGTGATGAATGAATAAATTTTGCCTCGTATCATAGCGACGATAACAATATATTAAATACAAGAAATCTGCAGTGGTTTTTTAGCTTCTATAATCGGTATGTTAACCGACCTAATGTTTTTAATATTTTTTTTATATCTTTCATGTACAGAATTAATTGACTTTTCTATCCTTTTCATACATATATTTCATAGAGATTTCATTTTCATTGAGTGGAAATCGAATCTAAGTCACACATTCGACAGTTTACAGTCGCATATTTGTCGTCACAACTGGCGCATGGGCAGAAACATATGTGTCTTTATATTATAGTAAACAAAATAAAATATTAATTAATAGTAAATATAATAAAATATTGCACTTGGAGTAACACATATCTAAATTGAGTTATTAAACTGTACATAATTAACGTTATATTTTAACTTACTTTTATTAATGGTAGTTCAGTTTGGATTCTTTCAATTTGCTTAGTTCTCAACTAAGCCTCATACTTTAGGAGACCGACAACATAAATGATAAACGAACAATAAAAAAGGCGGCGTTGAGTAACTCCACCCAACACGCAGTGCCTAAGTGTTAACACTAGGTTTCTTCTGCCTACCCTGCTGTGTACAGGATACAGCATGAAGCTGATATACAAACAATGAAAAAACTTACAAAATTTTTGACCAGTGTCTGTGGTAGTAGCAGTAACATGATTTTTAGCTAAATCCTTCAGGTACTCTTGTCTCGTGCGCGTCGCCATCGTACTAAACTTCGGCGATTGGATAGCAGCGTTTTCACCATTAATAACCTATATGGTAAAATAATTAATTATTTAATTGCTGAACCTGAAATGTTTACCTCGTAGGTTCCATGGAGTGAAAAGAAGGAAGAGATAGGATTTCCAGAAATTTTAAGAGAAAAATTCCCAAAATTTCTCAAGAAACGACAAATAAAATTTTGTGTTTAACCATCAACACCAACAAAGTTGTACGCTAACTAATCTATAACATAACACTTTATAGAAATAGTAATAATCTCAATACACTCACCTTACTTAAAAGTAAGTCGGTGAACGCCTCTCCTTTCGGATAAACCGCGCCATCTTTAATCGGTGGTCCAAACAGAGGCACTTCCTTAGCACGACTCACAGCTATACTATAATGCGTACTTTCCGTACAAGGGTCGATCACTCTTACAACAACAAAAACATGTTGAAACTGTGATCTTATATTTCTTGGTGTGAACGGCGCCGCACCAGGTTCTTGGAAGACTATAGTCACTATATCATTACCAATATGTCGCTTCCTTAACAATTGCTGTCGATTATTTGGTGTATACGGAAGCATCGTGGACACGTGAAACATAATCTCGCAACCTTGGTAAGTTGTATAGACGGAATATAAGCCAGTGGAGTCCGTACGGTTGTCGAGACCCGCCTTGTACTTGTCGAAATCTTTTAAACGCACTGTTTGCCCCAACATTTGTAGGAATTCGACGAAAGCGGGACCGGCTTCTTGATTGTTATACATTTCCTCCTCGGTAGATTGTCCACTTTTACAGTACATGACTCCCACTTTATAGTGTCGGGTTACACGTTGTTCGTCTAGACGGAGCAGTTGTTCTTCGGCGCCTCCATTTGTTATTCCCAATCTATAAAAAACATATTTTTTCTCTATTATTTTTTAAAAAATTATGAATGCAAGGAATTTCGTTATGTATCATCTAAACATATATTAATGTCATATAGCAAAATCCAGAACGGTAAGCTATTTTCATTTTTGTCACTCCGTATCAGGATAGCGTGGCTTGAAAATAGGGTGGTGCGGGAATGAAGTGGTCCTAACATTATATGCAGAATAAAGAGAGAAACTAGAAAACAAAATATACCTGAATACTTTGTTTATATGTTTATGTTATAGTTTGCTTAAAAAGTACTACTGGCTCAAATTGATTTTTTTTATTCTATAATCCTTTTATTGAGGTGTTTAAACATAAAAGACCTAGAGGTTATAGGCTACATTACATTACGTTAATAGGCTGTAAATTATATAACGTTAATCGCTTCGCTGTATCTTAGGTAATTTGATTTCCATGCCGGGACAAAGTCCCTGATAATAGATTGTAATATTAGACTAGATTTTAGACATAAAATGTACATTAAAATTATGATTATAAAATTGTGAGTAAATCTATAAATAGCACTTTTTATTATAAAATTATTTTCTATAACGCAAAAAGAGATTATTTACCTTAAACAACTTAATTGCAGTTCGGGGGCAACATATTCCAACACCTCTTTCGTATTGTAGGTAGCGCTGTTATTACTCGGCTTGACCGTTGGCAAAGCATCTTCTAAAAGAGATCCTCTTAGAGTTAGTAATTCCGATGTTCGTATGATGAGGCGATACTGCCACGCTAGCTGGGACGCCGGAGCTGAAGCATCACCACCACCACGACGTAATTCCACTCGTTCTTTCTTTATCGAAATCGCCACTGGACCTAAATTTTCATCCATTCCAAACCAATTCTGGTGTGCTGAAAATGGGATATATTCAAAATAATTAAAAATTATAAAGGTGAATTGTCATAATATCAATATAAATTAAGTGATATAACTAGAATTGAAAATTGTGTAAAAAATACTATAGCAAAATAAAGTTTAGTGTTATTAGAAATTTCATAAACTTCTAATTTTATTAAACTATTGATAAATATTGTGAATAAGTTTTTTGACTAATAGCCATTATGACTTATTAAAATAAATCATTTATAATATTATTTTTATTTAGTTTTCCTTATTACATATATTTATTAGAAGCTACAAGTAATAAAAAAGTATATAAATAAAATGGTTGAACTTACGTTGTGTATAAAAATAATTTCGATAATATAACGCGCCAAGATCTTGACTTTCGATTGGATATGGGGAACTGGATTTCATGAAGGGGCAACCACTGCGCCAATGCGTTTGGCCAGGCGGGAATTCTAACACTGAAAACCCATATGCTGCCTTGGGACGATGCCATCCTCCAAACTGACCTGGAATGGCGCCTCGAGCAGTTCGTGCGCAGAGTGAAACACAACGTTCTTCTTCACCTAATAAAGAAAGGAGAAGAAACTTCTAAGCATTTATAAGATTCTCAATGCGAGTGCAGAGTTAATCATGTTGCAGGGCAATACATGAGACTTGTAACCCAGTTATAATTTTAAAAGGACTCACTAGCTGAGTTCCTCGTCCTACTTAATCATATTACAGTTACAAAATTGTGTAAAAAGCCACAGATATTTCAAATAACAAATATTTCACTAATCTTTATAAGAACCCCAATAAACATGCCTTAGTTGTAATGGTTAGTACTGAACTCTTTGAGCAATCCTTTAGCATGAGTCACAAACTTGTTTTAGAACATCTGCAACTTAAAGCACATAATTTTATTCACTTAAAATACTTCTTAGAAATATTTTGTAATATACACAAATATTTTACAGTAATAGGATAAGACACTTATGTGCAACACAAAAATAGATTGCATTTCATCACATAGTATTCACAGATATTTATTTATTGATAAACTATATTATTCTAAGAGATGATTAGAACATAGAAGTTTTATAACATTATCACTCACATGTCATAATACTCACAAATATTTTTTTCTTAGCTTTACAGTCTAATTTGCATATAGCAGGCTCTGTCTACAGAGAGTACTGTCAGGTTGAGAACACAAACAGAGGGTCTGTTTCCCATTTTCCATTTAATTTTTAATACATTGCATATTGTGTGGCAGAATTCAATACCATGTTTCGTCTTGTTACCAGAACAAGGAAATTAAAATAATTAATTAGCCCAAGTGAGAATTGAACTCACAACAGTTTAAACATCAGATGTTGTATCAGTGCACCAAGATCATTAGGGCATCTAGAGATATTTTCTGGTGAGGCTGGACTTTAAGTTTGTTGTTTTTTTAATTCTTCAGGGCAAATTTTGTTATAAGTAAAATTTCTGGGATGGGTACCAAACTATTATAGGGTGCTCACGGCCAACCTGGCTTCCCCCTTCTTATGCCCATGACCATGATACTGTCAAATAATAATTAGGAATACTATTTAATACTACTTAAACAAAAAAGATGAAAGAAAGAATATTGAATTAGCTAATGCATGACTGGTTCCATGTTGTTGTTGTTCATATAAAATAGAAGTTATTGACTCTGCTCATGCATGTTTAATGCAAAATGCCCATTATTAAAAATGAAAGTAGCATAACTATGAATATTTATTAGATGCTTGAACTCTATTTATATAAAAAAATATATTGTACTGTTGATTATTAATAATATTTTGTGTAGTCTGTAAGAAAAATAGCCTTTAGCTAGATGCATTAAATGGTATTATAGATTTTATATGTATATTATTTAAGCATTTTCTGCTTTAGCAAAGAAGAATTTAATGATCTTTTTTTATCTTTATATTTAAGGAGAGCAGGCAAAAATAATCTTATATTAAGACACTCTGTTTTCCACTTTCTGTCTGAGTAAAACTTAATTTTAGGACTTGTGTGTTTTTCGAGCGATAGAACTCAAGAACTCGTCTCTGGATACACTTTGTCCTAAATTGTTCTCTGGAATTCTTCCACAGCCATTGTGTTTCCAGTCTGATGTTGTATCACTGTGTCTTTTTGGAATGAAAATGTCTTAATGGAAATGGAGTGTCTTAACATTAGGTTTCTAGGTTTCGTCTACTTAAAAATCTTTATCTCTGAAGCAGCCACATAGTATATGCAATTTTTAAGGTCAGAGCATCCACTTCCCTATCTACTCTGTGCTGCGGTTGCTGTAAAGGCCAATAGGTCTAGGCAGCATTAACTTCATGTTCGAAAAAAAAGTTTCCCTCTGTCTAGTCTGTTATATTCGTGATACAGCATGAACTTACAAAAAAAAGATTTATACACACACACACATGCCTATGACATAAATATAAATATTTTTTTAAGTGGGCTTTGAACCGAAAATCAATTATATAGCCCTATGATGTTCTCCAATATAGCAACATAACAAACAATATGATAGAATGACTAAGAAAAAGAGCACTATAGTGTTTTCTAGTCACCTAATTCCCATAAAATATCACCATGCCAGCACAATAATAGTTTTACAGATTTTCCCATGTTTTTATTAGTGTTATGCCTAGACTATTTATTATTTACTCAATTCATATTAGATTAATATAATTCAGATGATTGTTATTTATTTAGCTTCATGCTGTATCTATGCTGTGGTCTATATTTCTACTTTACCATATAAATAATGAGAAGGCAAATTTTTCTATTTACATATTAAGTTGTAAAAGAAAAAAAGTATTATTGTTATACTAATTTATAACAATACATTTCAGGTTGTAGCAGTGAAGAAGAAATCTATTTGACGTACACATGATGGATATGGGTTAAATCTTCTATTTGGGGAATGATTACATTTAAATTATTTTCATTTCTCCTTCCATAGCTAAATATTGAACTGAGTATCTTAATACTAGATTCTCTCTGTCTACCCTACAATGCATGAAAAAGTGCAAAGCTGAATATAATTATTTAATTTAATAAGTAACAATACAATTTAACACTTACCACCAAGTTCATTTCTGAAGAATGGGCAACTCTCAAGCAATTCATTTGATCTCCCATCACCAGTATCTGGGATCGCAATTTCACCTGGTGGTAAGCCCCGAGTAGCAAGTAAAGATGCAGCAGAAGCTCCAGTAGTTGTATTTCGGCGCCTACTAAGTAATGCTCCACGAATTTCAGCAGCATAACTTAAATTAGCCATGAGTGACTGACAATCATAGTGAGCAAATTGTCTTCTTTTATTTGAATCATTTAAAGATGTTATGATACTGTCTCCGTCAGATCTTGCTATAGCAGCTGGAGTGGTACCACCCCATAGTTTATTGAATTTTAAGCGTGGCTTTGGGCTCACGCTTGCTCTGGGGGTTGGGCCGTCTGCATGATCACTAGCTAGAACTTCAGAGAACCTATCAGTCACGCGACTTAATCCTGAGGGTTTATCAGGTGCGTTTAATACGCTGTAGTTGTGGACCATCGCGGGGAGACGTTCACTGGTTCCACTGATCACGTCAATTGACCCATGACTTCCATATTCACGTCGTAATCCGTTACCAGTTGAATGGTCACCATATATCAAGTCGAGACTGGAATTACTGCGGTACATCGCATCTCTAATTTCCTTCCTTCTAAGATGATCCGGAGCATACATGGCATTATTTTGACAGTAGCTATAACGTACTTTGAGATTTTTGATATTCACATTAATATCTTGAATAATATATAAATTTTTCAAATGTCGTCGATAATATATAAGTGCTTACAAAATAAAAAATCAATTAATACTAGTTTTCCCGTAATTACAGTTATTTAGAAAGTAGCCCGAAACACATAAATACAATAAGGTATTAAAATTAATAAAGTCCTATATATTTGCTAATCATATTAAATATAAAACACCAGATTAATAAAAATATATAAAAAGATTTCGTTGTTTTAGTAGTTCACTTGAGCACAAAAAAATATTGCAAATGCAGATTGCAATGCAGGTAGATAAACTTGCACAGATAAATCAAATAGACAAACGAATCATTGCCATGTGAAAAAAGTACAAGGGTATTGTAATTGTAATTTTAAGAAAACCATCTACGGTATAACATATATTTTATGTATTTTGATAATAAATATTTATTTATATAATTAATAAAAAAAGAAAATATCAAGTTATAAGAAATTGCTCAAAGTTTGCACTCGCATAATAAATAATATGAAGAGCAATATTGTTATGAAAAAATATTGGTTTGAATATACAAAATTATAAGAATACGAAAAATGCACAAACTCTTTTTCATTAAAATATTTAGTAATTTTATTGCTTATTTTTATTTATGTGTAGCGCTTGGCAGCTAACAAAATAAAATAATATTGACAAACAATTAAATATAATATTATGTAAGTATATTTTCTTTTATGTCATTATATTTTCAAATATTAAATATTGCAATCGAGTATATGCCAAATATAATTAATTTGCCTTGTATTCGAAATTATTTTAGGTTTTATTTTGTAGAAGGCATTGCTCAGAATGTTTTAAATAAATTTACAGTAAATGGAAATTAAAATAGAATTAGACATTATTAATTGGTTATAACATTATTGCGTTTTCACAATTTGCTTTTCGAAATATCTCATATCTCTCTACCCTAAGTTTTGTAGTTAGTTATCTTAGATTAGAATAGCTCGAACTATTCATTTTTATGTAATCGCAAAAAAATATTTTAATACCCCTGCGTAGCACAGCAAATGGCAATACCGCCCATACAATTAACAAAGAAAATTTAAACGATGCATTATTGCAATATGTAGATACGTATATTGTATTCTTGAAGCTAGTAAATCATTGATTGATTTTAATAAGTTATAATTATTCCTTTCATTTTATTTATTTTCCTTTTATTTTCCTTATTTATCTGTATAAAATGCATTTTGTAGAGTGTAACTGTAAAGGGATTTAAGGTAAGAAGTTTAGATTAGACAGTTGATATTGATACAAAATTTTCATCAACAAAATAACTTGAATTCTAATCTACCCCGAGTAGTTCGATTTTGTTATTTTTTATAGGCACTAGAAGAGGTTCTATATAAATTTAATGGTTCAGCACTTTTTAAAACATCTAAAAAACAACAAATATTTTTACACCTGTTTACTTTTAGACTTCTTCTCTTCTTTTGTCAATATTGCTTAATTTTTTATTTAGGCGTTAGTATGCTGATACAAGTATTTGACAAAATTATATTTTTCAGTTATGTGCAAAGTGTGGGTAGTTTTTGTTAATTACTTATTACTTTTATTAATCTTCTTTTTGCTTAGTATTTATTGAGCCATGGGCGTATGTAGAGGTATTTTCTAGAGGGGGCCTGGGCTTAAGCTTCTTGTAATTTTTCTGGACAATTTTTTTATTAGTAAAATTTCTGGGGTTGGCACTAAATTATTCTGGGGTGGGCACGGACTCCCCTCTTATTCCTAAGCCCATGTATTTAGTATACCTACATATGTCCAAGACCGTCACAAGACAAAACGGATAAATCTAATCGAAAACAGGGTGTAAACAATATACATTTATGAAGTTTTGATTTGTTCAAGTAATATTGGGGAATTCGAATTGTTGCTTTATGGTAATTGGTCATAATATTTAAGATGTTTATAGTCAAACAAAAAAAAAGTAGATTAAGAAAAAAAATGAAGTGACAAAAAAAACCGAATGCCATAAAATAATAAACATTTCAAAAATTTATATTAATAAGAAAAATCCTTAAACTTCTATAATATCTCATAATTATCTCAGTAATACTATTCAAGTCGGCGCCAAACGATCAATAAACTATCCGAGATTAGTTATTAAATTACGTTAATTTGAAAGATTTAACCAAACTAAATTAATTAACAATTCAGAAAATTTTATCGCTGTAGATTTCATCTATAATAAAATTTTCAGTTATCAAGAATAATATTTTAAAGGTTTATTTTTTCAGTTTCTATGTCGGTTCACTTTTTAATTATTTTCTTTACGGTTTCCTATGAAAAAAATAAAATCACTCGTTTGTCTGCCTGTCCGCCCGTCATAGAAGATATTCAAGCATTGACGGCAATGACTCGTCAACCGTACTGTGTAACTAAGATCTCGCCACGTCGATTTTTTTATCGTTATAATTTCAATAACTCTTGTAAATCGTTTTTTTACAAAGCTATCGGCTATTAGGAGATTACTAATTTGAAAAAATACTTAGTAGGTTCAAAAATAATACCTTAGCCTTGTATTAGTGCGAGTACCTACAGCCGGAAAAAAACTATTAAAAACAAAGTTTGTTATTAGAGATCAATAAATGATCTATTGTCGTTTGTGTTAGTAACGAATCGTTTCATTATACTTGTCATCCAGACCAGTGGTGTGCCCAGAATTTTTTTGTTACCTTTTTATTGCGTGGTGACATATATTTTGTTTTATCACAGTTATAATGCGAACTTAATCATTCACTTTTAATAAACCAAACACGAAAATAAAATATTTAGAAATATAAAAAAAAAAAATTAAATCAGCTTCACGCTGTATCCCGCACACAGCAGGGTAGGCAGAGGGAACCTAGTGTTAAGACACTCCGTTCCCCACTTTCTGCCGATTTCTGGAGGCATTGCGTGTTGAGTGGCAGAACTCAACGCCGCACTTAACCTCGACACCAGAGCGAAGAAATGGAAATATAAATTTAAGTAAATATTTCATCTCCTCGAGTGGGGATCGAACCCACAACCAGTCGGTTTTACAGTCGCACCT
>JAATLQ010034598.1:0-23655 GCA_013421005.1 Heliconius erato x Heliconius himera
CTCAAAACTTAATATCTCTATAATTTTGCGAAAAAATGGGGAACGAAGGGCTTTAACCCTAGGTTCTCTCTGCGTATCTTGCTGTGTTCGACATACTGCGTGAAGCTGAAAAACATCAGATTTTTTTTTAATATGAACTAGTGGTTCCTGAGATTACCACATTCAGCCAAACAAACCGTTTATATAATATAATATAGATGATATACAAAATTATGTATTTTAACAAAATTTATCTTGAACCATACACTAGGGTCAAAGTATTGAATTTTTAAATTCTATCCTGACTCGTCAGTTATGTATATCTCTTTTATATGAACACATATAACCTGAGTGATCGTGAGTGGCCCCAAATAAAGCTGATTAATTGTAATCAGTTCTCTGTCGAAAAGGCTTTTGAAAATAAGCTCAAGTACCTACTTCGTGATATACTAGGGATGTATCTCTCCAAGTTACTTGAAATGAGTGTTTGAATTGTTACTAAGAGAATTAATTATAAGTGATATTTAATTTAAGTTACATCTTCACTATTTTTTTTTCTTTTTAAGCTTCACGCTGTATCCCGCAAATAGTCGGATAGGCAGACGGAACCAGAGAACCTAGTCTTAAGATAATCCGTTCCCATTAAGACACTTCCGTTCCCCAGTTTCGAATTCAGGAAGCATTGAGTATTGAATGGTGGCACTCAACGCCACGCTTGAAAATAATCAGTATTAATTTACCTAATGTATAACAGAAACCGGAGATGATGAGAAATTCTTTTTACCGTCGCAAAAGTTTGAACAGGCATGTGAATATGAAAAAGAATATTATAAATTATAATGAAATTATATGTGTATATTTTACTTTTTTGACGTTATAATACCTATATAATTTTTATTTAAAAAACGTATAAAAAATTTTTGAACGCAGCGAAACACGAACACGCGCCTCCTGGAAACCGACCAGGCGCTCTGACCACTAAGCCATACGTTCTCATCAAGCTACTTTAACTGTATAATGTGTCTAGTTTAATGTACTTACACTAAACTTGAGACGTCCTTCGCTACTTCCGATACAATGGTTATGTGTTCAAAACTAATTGGAGGTATATTTTTAAATCAAACAAAACAGCTTCACACAGTATCCTGCACACTGCAGGGTAGGCAGAGGGAACCTAGTATTAAGACACTCCGTCCCCCACTTTCTGCCGAATTCTGGAGGCATTGCGTGTTGAGTGGCAGAACTCAACGTCTCGACACTAGAGCGAAGATATGGAAATATAAATTTAAGTAAATATTTCATCTCCTCGAGTGGGGATCGAACCTACAACCAGTCGGTTTTACAGTCACACTTTGTGCCACTGCGCCACGACTGGCCTATATTTTTATTTATAGAAAAAAAAGGTGACACTGGGCACGGTATAGAATGGGCGAAAACCTATATACCGCCAGATTTCTTTGGCAGTGGGTTCTTTATGACGCGTAAAAAAGTTTCACGCATAGCGGGCCAAGGATCCCAACATCTTAACCCAGATACCAATAAACAAACCTATCTATCAGGCCAATAATTGCGACAAATTAAAAGTGACTATGCGCTACCTATAGAGCAAAGACTCAATTCTCAACACTGAGAGACCCACTGAAGAGACGGAGAGATGGCTGGGTAGAGGCAACCCACTGTTAATACGCTATATAACTAACGTGTCCAGATGTCCCGTTTTGGACGGGACTGTCCCGTTTTTCGCTTGTTTTTCCCGGTGTCCCAAAACATGACATGTAAATTTGATCGGTTGAAACATTTTCTCTGTGATTATCGCAGTATGCTAGTTTTCAAAAAGCGGAAGTATTAAATTAATTGGCCAGAGCCCTTTCATCTGTTACCACACTTGAACTAGCGGCTTTAATACCAAATTTTGTCCCCCTTTTCCTTAAAAGCCTTCTATTATTTTTAACGATTTCCTACCTGTAGATACTAGGTGCCAAATTTTATAATTCTAGGTTAATCGGAAGTATGCTATGAATTTTGATTCACTTGATAGTCCATATCTTTTTTTTAAGTTAATGTCATTTTTTTAAGGAAGTCATGGGGCCGAAGATCTGAGTGTATAGTTTAAATTTCAACTCGATATCTCCAAACATTCCTGGGATAAGGGCTCTTGACTCTTGACTGATTGACAACAAAGTGATCTTATAAGGGATCCTTTTTTCCTTAAAAGATACGGAATCTTAAACTCGGTGTTTTACTTTCAGACGTCGATAAAAATTAAAGTTATCCTAAAAAAACAAAAATATGTCTCTAAAAAAACGAGAGCCACTAAGAAAAAAAGAGCCGACCGATAAATGGTCACGTTATCCTCACTTGCCGACAAATTTCATTACCATTGCGTGTTGAGTGGCGGAACTTAACGCCGCGTTACTTCTCCCAAAACGAAATCAAAACAAATAAGTCCTATAACTGGACGTTGTTTACTCGTTGAATTGATTTATAAAGGAAATCAAGTGATCCTCATCCCGTGTTTACATTTGATATTTCAAACAAAATAAGTGCAGCAACGGTATAAATGCACAACCGGGTCACCTAAAAATATCCCAGGGTGACACATTGCGTTCTTAAAAAATCCTAAAAAGAAAAATACTTATTTAGAAAACCACTAAGTCATACGTTCCAATGAACGTATGGCTTGGTGGTCAGAGCGCCTGGTCGGTTTCCAGGAGGCGCGGGTTCGGGTCCCGCTACGTTCAAAATTTTATACGTCTTCTAAATAAGTATTTAATATTTTTCTTTCCTAAGTGTGGAATAACACTTTAAAAAATATTAAAAATCCTAAAAAGAAATTCGAATATAATTTTACGCTCAAAATAAAATTTAATAATAATAAAAATAAACTTTATCTGGCATTTCATTTTGCAAAGAAATTTCTAATGGCCAATATCTCGAAAACGGTAGAAGAATCCCAGTTTGACTTCCGATCGATCTTCCAATCATCCTGTATATCAGTATGAATCGAATAATGTCACATTATTTTTTTAAGGCTGTCGTGGCGCAGCAGCACAAGGATTTGACTATAACGCGACGGTTGTGGGTTCGATCCTGACTCGAGCGAATAAATTATTGTTAAATAATATTGTCATTCCTTCGCTCTGGCACCAAGGCCCGACGTTGAGTACCGCCACTCAACACGCAATGCCTCCGGTTTTCGGCAGAGTATGGGGAACGGAAGTGTCATAATGGCAACGGAGTGTCTTAACACTAGGTTCCCAGGTTTCCTGTGCCTTTTTTGCTACGTGCGTGATATAGCGTGAAGCTAACAAAAACGAACTAAATAAAATAAACTCGAATATAAATGTTTCTTTGGTATGGTAAATTTACCAAAGTGAATTCTAGCTACATCTGTTATTTTCGACAATGCATTTTCATTGACAACACATTGCAATGCGTATAAAAATAGTAACTCAAGAAAAGATTTTATTCAATGTTTATATAAAATAAGTTTTTTTTAGCTCCCTCATACAGCAAGGTAAATAAATACCGTGCTGTATGAGAGAGAAAACTTAGTGTTAAGAAACTCCGTTTTCCACTCATCGTCTAATTTTCGAAACATTGCGTGATGTATGGCGGAACTCAACTCTCGAGTGAGGTAATGAAAATAATTCATTCCCCGGAATAAGAATCGATCTCACAACCATGCTGCATTTACATAGAGAGGAAAATCTGTACCTCCTTTTACGAATCTCCTCATCTTCAGCTATATACATACATAATTACAACAAAAAATCTGCAAAAATAAAAAAAAACACTAATGATATATAAACATCCATTCAAGAAAATGTCTTTGACCGTGTTCAGTCGGAGTCCACTTAGCCATGACCCAAAGTCTAATATGAGAACAAGTACTGCGGATGTGAGATGTGAACTTTAGCAAAGTAGAGATGTATTTTATAGAACTTTAACATTAAGTTTTTTTTAAAGTTTGTTGGTCTAGTGATAGTAAACTGGAGGCCAGTCAGGCCATTTGTAGCGAAAGGGGACACGCGTGGGACTGTATAGGTTACAGGTTGTGAGTTCGATTCTCACTCAAGGAAATGAAATATTTTATATTTTTTAATTTCCTCGCTCTATTAACGAGACAAAGCGCGGCGTTATGCCAATGGAAAGTATCGTGTCTTAATGGGACCGGAGCGTCTTAACACTAGGTTCCCAGATTTACTCTACTGTGTGCGGGATACAGCGTGAAGCTATAAAAGATCTAAATCTTATAGTTAAATCCGCGCAGTCATATATTTGCAACTCCCAGGCTACATACAACAAAGCAACAACAGTACTCACGTCCTTCTCCTTGGCGTAATAGAGCGTGCGCCCGCGCAGCTTGAAGTACCTGCGCTGCCATCGCTGGAAGCTCCTCGTCTGCTTCATCAAGTAACCTTCTTTGACCACCGGCTGTAAAAAAATAATATAATTAGTCATTTTTATTAGCTTCAGGTATGCTACATGTGTATCTCGCATGTAGCAGGGAAGGAAAGGAAGTTAAGACTTAAGACACTCCGTTCTCTGCTTACTGAGTTAATTTTGAGATATTGAGAGTTGATTGGTGGAACTCAATGCCACGTTTTGTCTTGTAACCAGAGAAAGTAAATAAAAAAAATAATTCATACCTCCAAGTTGTACAGCTTGTTTAAAATATATAATTCCGTATAGACAACTGTGCACGATGTGGTAGTGTATTCGTTTGATAACTCTACTCCGATAAATGTTTTTTTTTGTTTTCTAGCTGCATGCTTTACAGCGTACACACACGTAGCAGTAGGCGAAAGGAACCTAAGAACCCAGTGTTAAGACTACGTTCCCTCAAAAAATTGACGAAAACTAAAACACGAAAGTGTCTTAATGAGAGCGGAGTATCTTAGCACCAAGTTCCCATGTTCCCTCTGCCTAAAGGTTACATTTAACTTAACAGAAATAAAATTTACTATCATGGTGTAAAAAGTCAAGCATTTCACACTATACCACGATGACCTTAATTTTCCTGAAATTTTGTATTTACTTTTAGTTCATTCCTTTTCACTACGTATCATAATTTTTTTTTTTTGGTATTTTCCGGTGAGGAACTAACCTACATTTGTACTAGACGATACAGCGTAATGAGAACGTAAATAATAACTTAACATCTATGACCCGAATACAGCCAGCCATTAGACGCTTAGGAACTGAAAAGCCTGGTTTAGAGATCAGCAAATAATGAAAAAAATGGATATAAATTCTGTGAAATGTTATTTTGCCTGAAACTCTGATTTGCCTTTCGTAAATGTTTGTAATAATATAAACGTGTGATGTTAGGATAATATTAAATAATTTTATCACTTTTAGGGTCCCGTATCTTTTAAGGAAAAAAGGAACCCTTATAAGATCGTTTTGTTGTCCATCCGACAGATAAACAGACAGATCTCTGATCTGTCTGTCAAGAGCCCTTGTCTTGCTTGGAGATATCGAGTTGAAATTCAAATCATATGCCTAGTTCTTCGGCCCCATGATTTCCTTAAAAATAATGAATTTATAAATGGAATCAAAATCAATAGGGTACTTCCGGTGAACCTTTATTAAATTTGGTAGCTAGCAATTACAGGTGGTACTAGTTTAGAAACAAATCTGAAAACTATACATTTGTAGTTCAATCCTAAAAAATAATAGCCTTCAAAGCAAAAAACATTATAAAGGGAATTAAAATTATTAAGGTACTTCCGGTTAACCTAGAATTATGAAATTTGGCAGTTAACATGTGCAGGTACTATATATTTGTGGTTAAATTCTAAAAATAGTAGCCTTAAAAGGGAGGCAAAATTTAGTATTAAAGCCGCTAGTTCAAGTAAGGTGTCAGATGAAAGGGCTGTGGCTGAACCGAGCCTGAATTTCAGAAAAAGCTCGAGGACTCCAATTTTTGGACGGAACCTTCGATGTGCGAGCCTGACTTGCACTTGTCCGGTTTTTTTCTTCTATTTCAATTTATTTTTAGGATTATTTTAAGAAAAAAAAATACTTTTGTTATTTAAATAAATAAAGAGTGGCAACATTAATAAGCAGCACATATGGGGGTAAGAATAAAGGTTTTGATTTAAAAGGGGACGCAAGTCATTGAATCGAAGAGTGTTCTTGAGCAGAAAAAGCGATTTCAAAGCGAAAGGTTTCAAATAAATAATATTACTGTCGTTAATTTTTCCAATACAGTAATAAATGTTACCACACGAAGTCACGATAGAATTACTTTTTTCTTTTTTTTATCTACCTGGAAAGAGATGTGGATTTTTATAAAATTGAAATTAAATTACTTACAGTCAATCTGGGTAACTTTGACGGATACGAGCGATATTTTACATTATCTCTTAAAATTTAAAGCACATTACAAGTGTTTGTGTTTTATTAGTGCTCTCATAATACTTTATACCCATATAAACCTTTTAAAATATATCAGAATAAAAGAAAATCAGAATTTTGTAATCTGTTAAGTTACCCTTATCAAATGGGTAACTTTAACAAACTACAAAATTCTGATTTTCTGAACTTAAAAAAATATGTGCGGAACACAAAGCTTGTATTTTTTCGTATTATGCCTTCTCATAATTAAGCAGCCTGTATAAGGGCGTTTAATGAAATATAGTATAATAAACCTTTTATCAAAATAGGTTTTATGATAGTCGTATATTATTTATATAGTAGTTGTTTAGGTAGTATTAAAGAGGGGCATGTAATAAACGCTGCGCTCAGTGAATGTAAGTATACATAGATTCAAATTCTACTTGAAAGATTATCCTTGATGTATTTTGAAAGAATATTCCTCACATATGTAGCAGGGTAAGCAGAGGGTGCCCTGGGAACCTAATGTTAAGACACCGTCCCATTGAGATTCTTCCGTTGCCCATTTTCCGTCGAATTGCCAAGACTGTGTTGAATTGTAGAATCCAACTCTGCGCTATGCTTTATTACGGGAAAGTGTGAAAATATTAAATATTTGATATCCTCGAGCGGTAATCGAATTTTTCGTATTTTTCGCAATTTTTTACAGTTGCACGGTGGTGGTGATTTTATCTAATTAAGTCATAAATCATTTCGGAAGCAAAGAAAAATCAGGGTCGCGGGTATTTTTCATTTTCTCGCTCTAGTAACAAGACAAAGCGCGGCGTTGAGTTCCAAATCTAACGCAATATATCCCGAAATTTGGGCGGAAAGTGAGGAACGGAGTGTCTAAACCCTAGCGTATTATTAATGTTTCACGCTGCCTTCTCTGCTATATTCATACAAGCTGAAGATTAAACAAGAGAATGCACACACACGAAATTACAACATATACATCATAAGATTCGTTGTTAGGAGAAACAGGGTTTTAATCCTGATACATACATATAATTTACCGTACAGATCTTCGTAAAGTACTACTATATCTATCGAAATTAAGATATTTGCATCAGATAGTGAGAAATTACTCAAGTTTCGATAAACTTGTTGACATTTCACTCGATGTACGCCCCAGCGGTTGGATTTCATGTAACTTGGATAATTTCAAGAGTGTTTGCTAAGTTTCATCGCTGATAACTTTATTTGGTTTCTTAGTTATGATCTCGTAGAATATGTTCTATTTTTTTTTGTAATTTTTGTTTTTTCTTATGTTTTATGAATTAATGTTATTTATAATAATTTACTTATAGCAAAAAAAGCTGTCCTGTTAAGCTTCTGGGAAAAAAATCCACATTTCAGAGTTGGCAAAGAGAAATTAAGTCCCACCTAGAGCGCTGATTGAAAAGAGAATTTTGTGTCATATTCCCCTGAGTGGGAATGAAATACACACCTATTGTGCTGACAGTGAGACGATGTATCACTGTACAAATTTTGCTTCATTTTACTTTATATTCTATGTAATGTTTAGTAATTTACTTACTAAGAGTTACATGTTGTTGTTACGTGTACTAAACGTTACATACTCATTCATATTTTACTCCTCCGATTGGAAACCGAACCCATTACCGTCAAGTTTGTTTCCAGATGCTGTCATACTGCGCCGTTTGGTGTATAATCTAACATTAAATTTCCACGTAGACTAGTGCATGTCATACTGTCACGTCCAGTGCATGTTGCACTGAACGTGACAGTTGTAGATTAAAATTCTCTTTGGGGGGCTTTTTTATTTTAATACAGGCAGTTATTTAGACCATTTAATATAAAAAAATTGAAAACAGGAGCCGCTATGGCACTGTGGCACAGCGTGTGACAGTAAACGCGACGATCTTGGGCTCCATTCGCGCTGATAACAATACATAGCGCAGTGTTGAACTCCGCCACTCAACACGTAATGTCTCAAAACTTGGACGGAAATGGGGAACGATGTACACTAGGTTCCTCCTACCTACTCTGCTATAAGAGGGAAATACCGTGAAGCTGTTCGCAAGCTTCACTTTACAGAATAAAAAAATAATTTAGATACAAAAATAATTTAATCTTCCAAATTCCGTCCCTCACACTAACAAATAAATTAATTAAACATTTTTATAAAAAAAATTTACACTAAAAACTATATTTTTATTTAAAAACTTTCATTACTCGTCTATTGATTTTTACAAAATTATCCATACTGTCGGAGGCCGTAGTGGCTCAGGGGCACCAAGAGCGTTAGTTTGATTCCCACTCGGTTGAATGTATTCTTTAATATTTCCAATTCCTCGCTTTAGTAGCAAATTAAAGCTCGATATTAAGTTCAGCCACTCAACACTTAATGTCTTGAGAATTTGTCGAAAAGTGGAGAACTTTAATGGTAACAAAAGTGTTAGTGTTCTGAAAGTGTTAGTTATTAGAAACACTAGATTCCCAGGTTCCCTCTTGCTGCGTGCAAGATATCGTGTGAAATTAAAAAAAAGTTATATTTTTTCTAAAATCAATGTAGATTAGGAAATATTGGTATAAAATACAATATAATGTGCACATGATGATGATGACTAACAACAATAGGCCATTATATGCGATAACAAGTTCAGTTAACTGTAAAAATTTCATTATGCCTAAATTTCTAAAATCTAATAATATTATATTAGGTCAGTCGTGGCGCAGGGGCACAAACGTTCGACCGTTAAAGCGACGGATTGTGGGTTCGATTCTTATTCGAGGAAATGAAGTATTTATTTAAATGTATATTTCCCATTCTTCGCTCTAATATCAAGGCAAAACGCAGCGTTGAGTTCCGCCACTCATCACGCAGTGCCTTCCGAATTCAGCCTACCCTGGTGTGTTCCGGATAGAGTGTGAAGCTGATTATTAAAAGTATAATTCTATGTTATACATATATTTGTTAATTAATTATATATTTGAGGCTATCGTGCGATTGTAAACGCAACAAGTTGTGGGTTCGATTTCAAATCGAGGAAAAGAAATATTTTCATTTCTTCGTTCTAGTAACGAGTGAGTTTAGTTCCACCACCCATTTCAACACGCAATACCTCCAAAATTTGGTCAAAACTGGTTTACAGAAATGTTTTAACACTAGGTTCCCAAGTTCCCTCTCCCAACTTTGCTAGGAGCTACAATGTGAATCTAAAAAAATTAGAACACTTTAAATACATAGATAAAAATGACGACGGGACCATTACGAAAGTTTTGAAGACATACTTTACAACTCTATTACTCGACTTCAAAATATTTCAATGGATTCGACGTGAAGGAAATTAAGTGTTTTCACTAAGTTAAATTGCAAATTTTCGAGCGCCTCTCTGGAAATTTGATAAGAGAGAGAAATGTATAGTGATGAATTTCCGTTCCTTTAAAGCTGTACTGAAATGAAAATTGAAGATTTCAATCGAAATTGAAAAATTATAAATTTATATCTCACTAGAGGGCGCGCGCGGCTTCGCCCGCTTATTAGGAGGGAATCCAAAAAAACCACGAAACACGTGTTAAATAAAATATTTTTAACAGTCTGAATTTAAATTTTTATAAAAATGGGTGGCAATTTAAAGATTTTTCCATATAAACTTTCAACCCCTTATTTGAACCCTTAGGAGGTGAATTCTTAAAAACCATGAAACACGTGTTCAATTAAATATTTTTAAGAGTCTGAATTTCAAATTTTATAAAAGTCGGTGCAGATTAAATTTTTTTTCCATACAAACTTTCAACCCCTATTTCGTCCCTTTAGGGTTAAAATTTTTCAAATTCCCTTCTTAGTGGATGTTCAGAATATGAAAATAAACATCTGCCCAAATTTCACGTTTCTACCATCAGCGGTTACGGCTCTGCGTACGTCTTACCTCAGTCAGTCAGCACAAGTCCTTTTATATATATAGATTATTATCCAGTAATGATGGTAATTATTTAAAATTATTATTTTTTAAGCTTCACGTCAACGTCTTACATAGCAAGGTAGGCACAGGGAACCTGGAGGCATTGCGTGTTAAGTGGTGAAACTCAACGCGGCGCTTAGCCTCGTTCCACAATCATACCAGAGCCAGCAAATGAAAATATTAAATATTTCATTTTCTCGAATGGAAATCGAACCCATAACCTGTCACGTTTACAGTACAGTAAAAGTATTTTATATTTTTGTAATTTCAAACTTGAAATAGATAATAGTAGATTGTGGCACTTTTGATTTTTGAGTTGTACCTACCTATAGATATATAATGTCAATTTTCTATAAAATTAACTAACTGTAAAAGGGGCCGTCCCCATTCGAGGGTAGTTCTACAAACATTTTATTTATTTTAATTTTCCGCTTTGCGACACAAAACACAACGTTCAGACGCAATGTCTCGAAACTTGGACGAAAACTGTCAATTTTAGGGTTTCTCTGTCTATGCGGAGAAATGGTGAAGCTGCTAATGTATTTGAATCCGTTTCTAAGATGTCCATATTCCGTTTCATTCATAATTTTACATATAAATTCTGTGTAAAATTCGAAACGAAACGGGATATGATGTAAATAAGCAAAAATTTACATTCATAATTCCGCAGAAAGGTTAATTGGTTACTTGTCATGTACAGAAAAGAAATATGGCTGCTCTCTAACATTTATTTAGAAATAACTTAAGCACAAAAAAAAATATATATACGTATATACCAATTAAAGATTTACTTTGATGTTGTAATCCTATTAGCTTTTATAAACTGAGTTATATTTTAAATAACGACCCCGAGGTCTTTCCTGGAGAAAAATGTTATTTCTATTTTATTATAATAATACAAAAGTAAAATCGTCGGTTGCCTTTTTAACGAATCATCCCATCCGTCCGTCATCCGTCTATAATTATTTTGACATGATGTATATGAGAATGACTAACTGGAACCATTTCTTTGTAATGAAATGACCTTTTTATAAATAATTTATTACCTATATAATAAAAAGAAAAAAAATGTTTTAGTTTCTTATCAAAGAAAAAAAGGTCAAGTCTATGTCACCACCATGATCCTATAAGGGTCCCATTTTTCCTTTTTAGGTACGAAAATGAATATCTAAAATTAGTTCCTACGTATTTCTAGAATTAACAGTTTCACGTTTTTCCCGCATAACAGAATAGACGAAGGGTAGTAGTAGTCAACTCCTTCCGTGAAATTCAATATCGCGCTTTGTTTGCCAAATGCAAAATTTATAATTAATTAAACAAATATTGTTCTGTTTTTTACGGTTCCGTACCTTATAAGGAAAAAAGGAACCCTTATAAAATCACTTTGTTGCCCGTCCGTCTGTCTATCTGTATGTCTATCAAGAGCCTTTATCTCAGGAACGCTTGGAGATATGGAGTTGAAATTCAAACTATATACCTAGATCTATAGCCACATGACTTCCTAAAAAACGTATTTCGACACTATAAAGAAAATCAAAATTACTTTCGATTGATCTAGAATTATGAAATTTCGCAGCTAGCATCTACAGGTAGTACTAACAAAAAAATTGAAAACCATACATTTGTGGTTAAGTCCTAAAAAAATATAGCCTAACGGCTAAGGGGTGTAAAATTTGGTATTAACGCAGCTAGCTCAAATGAGGCTTTTTCTAAGCAAAGCCTGAATTTCAGAAAAAGCTCGAGACCTCCAATTTTTGTACGGAGCCCTCGGTAGGCGAGCCCGACTCGGGCTTGTCCGGTTTTTTTATTTGAAAACAAGCTTGTGAATTTAAAGTTTTCAATAAACTGCGACTGCAACTTTTAATACACGTTGCTATGGCAACGTATCGAAATTTCTTTAGATAATATATTACTCCCCCTAGTGAAATACAACTTTCGTATAATATACAGATACAGGCCCAATGCGCCACGATGGTGTAAGCTTGGATAAATGTCCTACAAAATTTAATATAAGAATTTAAATTAAAGCTCTATTGGATAGCCTAACAAGCCAGCTGAGCCATACATTCATATCCTACCTGTCGGAAAAATTCTATACGATTGTAGGATTTTTCGTTAACATTTTGTAAAGAAAAAAATATATGAAAATTTACATGTTTTTTCAGCTTCACACAGTATGACGCACACAATAGGGTAGGCAGAGGGAAACTAGTGTTATGACACTCCGTTGCCCATTTTCCGCCGAATTTTGAAGGTATTGCGAGTTAAGTGGTGGAACTCAACGCCGCGCTTAGCCTCAACACCAGCGAATAAAAATATTTCATTTCAGAACATAACACACACACACATACGCACGTTGTGCATTTATACCTATGCCTCAATAAATAATAGGCAAAACTCAAGAACATCAAAATTTTGTTATTATAGTAAAAAAATATATTAAGCGAGCTTACATTGTAAACGCTCAATGAAACTTACAAGCTAGGCCAAAACGATTAATTACAGAAATGTATATCTTAAAAATATCTAAGTAAAAGTCCGTAGCGGTAAAAATATACGACTGGACTAGTGGACTTTTGCTGTCTTTAGTTTTTCAAATTGCTTCTATTTTTAAAAGGGATAAACTTGTTCTGAAAATGGCTGATGCTGTTTCGTAACGTTTGCACGTAAAAATAAAATATAATAAAATTTTTGATATTCGTGGGTTTTTTTTGTATGTTAATTAAACTCTAAAACCTGGTTAATCGTGTAAAATTAATTAGTAAATAAAGCATTTCTAAAAACCTGACAAATCGAAAACTTTGCTGCAGTCCGTGGTCACGGGTAGACTGAGGTGACGTCCATCAATCAATTGACATTATTATAATATCAAACTACCACCAACTATTTCTTACTTCCCTGATATACTCTCCTCGATTTTTGCAGACTGAACTAACGTAACTTGACCTCTGGTCCAATATGACCCACAGTGGGTCCAAAGTGGTAGAAAATTAAAAATAATAATAATTATGTCACTGACAGAACCCAAAATCGTTGCCTGTACTGTAGAATCACTGATAACGCTCAAACGACACACAAACAAACATAAACTACAAAGTAAACACTTAAAAAGTAATACAAAATCAATAAATTAAATACTCATTCCAATGTCTTACATAAAGTTGACTATTTCTATGTATACAGAGCTAACATACTAAATTAAATGATGGCAAAATATCTTGGTTTGAAGCCAATGCAAAATGATAATAATAATCCAACGGTCGTTGATCCGTACGTAGTGAATTGAGACCGATATGAAACACACTTTAAAAGCGAAAATGGTAGGTAAATGTGTGATGGTTTTGGATACAAATCTCTTATTAATTTTATTTTCTTTAGCTTCACGCTGTGTCCCGCATGTAAAATGGTGGGTAGAAGGAACCTAGTGTCAAAATACTCCGTTCTCCAATTTCTGGCATTTTTTTCAGACAATGCGTGTTAAGTGGCGGAACGCGACGCGCTTTGTCTTTTGAAAAAATCGAAGAAATTAAGATTATTAAATCGCTTGAGTGAGAATCCAAATTCACAACTGTTACAACGCCTTATATATATTTATAGCAAAGCAAATCCGGCATTAAGTTTACCACTCAACACGCAATTCCTCCAGAATTCGACAGAAAAATAGAAAAGAAAGTATGTTAACACTTAGTTACCTCTGCCTACCGTGCCGTGTGCAGGATATAAGGAATAAAATTTCTCAAATACAGCGTGAAGTTAACAAAAAAATTTTTTCTTTTCAATTTCATACTAAATCTGGCAAATCATACCTATCTAAAAATTAATAATTCTAATAAATTATTATTAGATAATAAGAGAGTGGGCACAATTTACCCGAATCTCCCCTACTTTGTTTCCACAGACATACAATATCTGCATCTGGCGTATTTAATCGAGCGGGCCGTATCCAATTATACCCGCGCCGTGACTCGAAGGAACTTACTCATATAACATGCTGTAATAGATTCTATTATTGTTTTGCATGATATAACAATTTATAAATATGTTATTATTATTTTTGTATTCTATATTAGATGTTGAGAGGAAAATTCGTAGCGGTTTCGTAGCGTATACTGTAAATGTGGGATGTGGGCTCGATTCCCACTCGGGGGGAAAGGATCTTGGAACATGACCGTTGAACGTTGGGGTTGTCGTAGCGTAGGGGTGCGACGGTTCTGGGTTTGATTCCACTTGGGGGAATGAATATGAAAATATACAATATACCCCCCATATTGTATATTTTCATTTCTTCTCTCTGGTAAAGAGGCAAAACGTGAAGAATAGGGGGTTTTTACACTTGGTTCCCAGGTTTCCTGTGTGGATCCTGTTATGAGCGGGATACAGCGTGAAATATACAATGTCAATAATTTATTCTTCCGCGTGGGGATCGGACTCACGGCCATCACGTTGTGCCTACATACTAATATAGTAACTTAATACAGTTTCTATACTCAAAATTTTTAATTATTCCTAAAATTATCCTATAAAAATTACCTTTCAAATAAAAAAATAAATCAAAGTCAGTTCTCCATTTTGGGACTTACGATGGCCCAGACAAACATACGTATACACATATACATACAGATACATCAAACTTATAAAACTCCTCGCCCCTGTTTTCATTAAATTAAAATTAAAATAAATCACCTTCAAGTTGTATCCCGGACACCGCAGGATAGGCAGAGGGAACCTAGTGTAAAGACACTCCGTTACCTACTTTTCGCCGAGTTCTGGAGGCATTACGTATTGAGTGGCGCGAGGCCAGTCTTGGCGCAGGGGCACAAAGAGTGACTGTAAAGTCGACTGTTTGTGGGTTCGATCTCCACTCGTGGAAATGAACATTTATTTACATTTATATTTTCATTTCTTTGCTCTGGTGTCGAGGCAAAGTGCGGCGTTGAGTTCCCTGTTTTCATCAGGGACTAAAAACTTCAAAATATATATTCCATTAAAGTTAAAAAATATCAGAAACCTCCAATTAAACAGTACAAATTGAAGCTACCTATATATAAAATACATAATATACCTATATATAATATATAAAAGTATATCCCGGTCAATACTCCCAAAAAAACATTAGAGTGGGTACAACACTTCACAGCCAGGGATCGTGTTTCCGTAATTGCTAAACGTCCGGGACGCGCCACTTGCTCGTGACATGTGAGGAACGGTGGCTTTTAACTGTAGAAGATTTATAATATAAATGTATATATATTTTAGCTTCACGGTGTATCATGTACCTGTACATAGTAGAGTAGGTAGAGCGAACCTGGAAACCTAGTACTAAGACACTGCGGTCAATTAATAATAATATTTACTAAAATACACAGTTATAATTATACCTTTTGTAGCGAGATCAGATATCTAACAATAATAATGTAAAGCTGAAGAGTTTATACTCGTACATAAAGAGCGGCGTTAGATTCCGCGACTCAACGTCAAATGTTTCGGAAATTCGGTGGCGTGCACGAAACCGTCTGTCTGTCTGTAATACTAGGTTCTATTCATCTACCCTACTATATTCAGGACACAGCGTGAAGCAAAAGAAAATTTAAATTAAATAGAAAAAGAAGAGTGACTCTTAACGGAATCCACTTCACTATATTCCACAAAAGAATGCCAAATATTAATCGATCAAAACTTCAATATAACAGTACTACAATATGAATAAGAAAACGTTAAGATATTTATAATCCACCCTTGTCACTCCCTACACACCACCCTACAGCCCTACAGCCCTACAGCCGACCTACCCCTACAGCCCTACAGCCCTACAGCCGACCTACAGTCTATAGTACAGCTGCCAATCCCTCATTCACCGACAGACAAGTGAAGTAGGTCTACTCTATATTGAATGAACCGAGATGATTGAATGCGAGATTAGAAATAGCGATACCTATTATCTGAACTATTTTAGGGAGCATCGTGGCTCAGTGGGGCGGTGTTACTGTATGCGGTGTGGTTGTAGGTTCGATATCCGCTCTGAATAATATTTCTAATATTTTTTTTTTCTGTTTTCCCGCTCTCATAAGGGAAAGCGCGGTTCTACGTTCCGCTACTGAAAGTCAAAGTCAAAGAATTATATTTAAAGTAAGATGTTACATGTAATTGTTTTAGCATTACATATGGGAACCTAGAGTTAAGACACTCCGTTCCCATTAAGACACTTTTTTTGAGACAATTATAAAGGAGATTCACAATTGTTTATCAGTAGTAATTATCTCATCAATACATATAGCGTCTAAAAATTGAGCGAAAGTCTGCAAAACTAAATATCACTATTACTATCACTATTGATGCCTGGTAGTACTAGTGCCTATAGATTTCTTAGTCCTTTAGTCGGAAAGATTAAACACTAAAATAATTTTGAAATACGGACGATATCAAATTCAACACTCAAATCCTCGAGAAATCGGCGGAAAGTCGGGAACGGAACTATTTCGGGGAATAGTAACGAGGCGGATTAGCACTAGATTCCCAGATTCCCTCTGCCAGGCCTGCTTTGAAAAGGACGGCATCCAAGAAGCGCGACTTCTAGTTCATTACGTTCTAATTTTTATATGTTTTCTGAAATATTTTACTGTGGGATAATCCTTTAAATGAAAAAGAAATATTATAATATACCTATTATATGTGAAAAGAAAGTACTATTGTGGAAGGTATTCCTCATTTAACCAATAGTACTTTCTTATCAATTTTCATCAACGTAGAGTATACATGTACCATGTTTACGGAACTCAACACTGCACTTTGTCACCACTTCACCGATAAAGCAACCTGTATTTTTAACGCCACAACGCGACCGGCGTCACAAAATATTTTTTAAATGCATAAGATTTACATTGTCGTATAAAAGACCGTATTCTCATACGCTTAAAAATACATTAGCCATACTCCTGAGAAACGTGACAATTGTCGCTTAAAATCCCATAGAGCTATTTTTATTAAAATAAAAAATTCGTCGACGCAGCGTTATATTCCGCCACTCAACATGCAATGTCTCAAATTCTTCGAAAAGTGAAGAACAAAGTGTCTCAACACTAGGCTTTTTTTGCCTTCCAGGGCTATAGAGTTCATATTTTGCTGAAGAATAAGATAATTTCATCTCCTAAGTCTAGGTCAGATAAAGAGCAACCTCGAGTTCTACCACCCAGTCAATAGTGTCTAAATAGTGGGTTCGATTCTCGTCTAGGAATGGGAATGAGGTGCTTGTGGAAAGAGGCGTTTAACACTAGGTTCCCTTTACCTTCTATATTGCGAGATACAGTTTAAAGGAACTACCAGATACTCTCCACCACTTCAATTCCAGCAATTCTAAGAAGATAATATAAAAACACTAATATATAACTTAAATTTTCTGAATACTTAATGTACTAAAACCTCTGTGTCTCAAACACAGACGACAAGTTCAAAGGAAATAACACAATTGATTGTACGCTACGCGAGGGTTGAGGTTTCCCAATAAATAATGTAAGTTAAAATAATATTGATAGAATTATCACAGAAATTCGTCTTTATAGAACTCACTCCCACTTGGCTGTAGATCCTCCCAGTTTTTTGCTGATATTTTTCTAAGTAACGTGCTTCATTTCTCAAAGGCGTGTTCGTTTCAATATAAATAAACTCTACATACTCATAAACACAAATACGGAAAAGTTCTTTAACATTTGGGTTTTTTTTGTTATTGAGTTGTTAGGGCGCCACAGATTTTTGTCAGCCGTGTCGTTTTAGTTCTTGACTGGTTGTTAAAGTCTTGGTTTCTTTGCTTTTATTTAATGAGACGTGACCATTTATATTTTAACGTTCTGCGCTCCTTTGTGACCATATTCGGGTTTTGTGGTCGCTGTGTTGATTGTGGTGCGTTACTTTTATTGTTTGGGTTCACTTTGAACATTTCATCAATAAATATGAAATGAAACTGCATACGAGGCCACTCATGGCGCAGTGGCACAGCGTGTGATTGTAAACCCAACAAGTTGTGGAAGGATAACAAACCAAAGCGCGGAATTGAGCTCTGTCACTCTGCATGCAATGCCTCCAAAATTCGGTCGAAAGTGGGGAATAGAAGTGTCTAAATGTGAACGGAGTATCTTAACACTAATATCATATACCCCCTCCCTCTGCCTACCCTGCTGTGTAGAAAAGCAGAGTGGAGAAAAGTAAAGTGAATAGGTTCTTACAAGGCAAGCCTGCACAACCTTAAGCCGCATCAAAGATCATCAGGCTTGATGCGATGATGATGATGATGCTAATGCAAACCTATATCAATTTAAAAATATATATACATATATATGTACGAAATACAGCGTGAGGCTAAAAAAATGTTGCTATAGCATGAAAAATTTAATAAAATTCTAAATTGTATGTTGAGGCCGGTCGTGGCGCAGCGGCACGAGGTGTGACTGCAAAACCGACTGGTTCTGGGTTCGATTCCCACCCGAGGAGATGAAATATTTACTTAAATTTATATTTCCATTTCTTTGCTCTGGTGTCGAGGTTAAGCGCGGCGTTGAGTTCTGCCACTCAACACGCAATGCCTCCAGAATTCGGCAGAAAGTGGGGAACGGAGTGTCTTAACACTAGGTTCCCTCTGCCTACCCCGCTGTGTGCGGGATACAGCGTGAAGCAAATTTTTTTTTTTTTTTTAATTGTATGGAAATTAATACAAAGATATTCAGGACTATCATAGCTTAATTTCATTTTCATGAAGAGGAATGTATGAAATTTGAAAATATGTCTTGCAAGCGAAACGTTCGCTGTGGCTGCCAAATTTCAACTTGGCGCCTGAAATGATGGCTGTTGCAGTCTTGTAACAAAATATTCATGAATAATTCAAAGATAAAATACCTGCATAAATAATAATCTTAAATACTGTTTTTTTAAGCTTCAAGCTGAATTCCACACATATGTACCTAGTATGATAGGCAGAGGGAATCTAAGAACACTAGTTACTCCGTTCCCATAAAGACCCTTCCGTTCCCCACTTTCCACCGAATATTGCGTGATATTGCGTGTTGAGTTACAGAACACAACACCGCGCTACCAGAACGACAAAACCTTACAAATTTCACTCCTCCAAATTGGAATCGAACCCACAACCTGTCACGTTTACAATCGTGCACTTGAGCCCTGAGCCACGACTGGCCCCAAAACTATTATAATATTAATATAGGCCTAAGCTACAACAACTTCACTACCCCATACACAAACGTTAACAATGTTTACCCTTGTGTTCCCTGAATCTCGTCAACCCACGTGGTGCACGGTTATCCGGCTGTCAATCTTACACGTATTCACCGTGCCAAGCCGATGTAGGGCTGCTCTGGAGCGGGGCGGAATTACAGTACAGGAATAATAGAGTTTTGTTGTAGATAGAAATGCCATTATACAGAGATATATGTATGTAGGCCTACTGAACGCTTAATATAAGAGCTAGAGGCCAGCTGTGGCGCAGTGGCGTGTGACTGTAAATACGACAGGATGTGGGTTCGATTTCCACTCGAAAAATATTTAATATTTTCATTTCTTCGCTCTGTGTGCTCTGTTCGCTCGGTGACGTGGCAAAAAGAGGTGTTGTGTTCCTGGGGGGGGGGGAACGGAAGTGTCTTAACACTAGGTTCCCAGTTTCCCTCTGACTACCCTGCTGTACGCGGGATACAGCGTGAGACTAAAAAAAGTATTTCCAGGTAATTTTAACTTTTTTCTTTAGTAACCACCCTTACCAATATTGTGTATATCAAACATAAGAATGAATTATATCGATAGATCTGTCTAAAAAAAATTATAAGTTTGTAAAGTAAAATCGAGAAGGCTTGGGACTTTTCTTACTAAATTGCATATTCCTGCTTCTTCACTGTTTTACTACATGATAATAAAATACACAGATTTAAGTTAATTAATATACAGATTTAAAGGGAACCTACAGTTAAGACTGCCTGTCTTAATTTTCCATTGAATTCTGGAGATCTTGCGTGTTCAGTGGTGGTACTCAACGCCACGATTTGCCTCGTTGCCAGAGCGAAAAATTTGAAAATAATAATTTAATTTCTTCAAATAGAAATCGAAGCCACAACCTGCCACGTTTACATTCGCAACCTAGTGTCCATACACCACGACCGAAATGTTCAGTGCAACCAACTTAACAACCATAAAATCGAGAAAAAAAACTTATTTACAACTTTTCAATGGTTTTCGCTACAAAAGACGTTGACTGATGGCTGAACAAATACTGTGAGCGTTTTCTTAATAGATATTTAATGTGTGCAACCATATTAATTATTCAAATGGCTCCACTTAGCCTGAGTGAGCCACCGCCGCTACACCCCCCACCAACCCCCCACCAATTAGTATAAAATGACAATATTGTCACAATGACTTATAAAAGTTGACAAACTTAAGTTTTGCGGCCATATGCACTCAGTTTTGTACGAAATGAACTACAAAAATGTAAGTTTGTATTGACTTTTTTCTATTAAATAATTTTAAAAAATCACTTTTCGGATTTATTTATTTTTATTGTAAGTTCCTACTTTTTTTTAGTAATTTTATAACTACAACTCCACGGGAAGTACCCAATAGGTTTTAATTGCGGCAAATTTCATACAAAAATCAAAGTGCAGTTTCAGTTCACGCTTTATCCCTAGCGAGATAGAGAGAAGGGAGCGCTAAACGCCACATTCTCTACATACCTCTTTCAACTCGTCCACTGTCATCAACCTCTTCATACATTCCAAATTCCTCATTCCTCATTCCGGAGGGTCCTCATGCTTTAACGTTCCTGGAGATTTCTTCATATACGGACAAGACATATAATGACCCTATAAGGGTTTCGTTTTTATATTTTGAGGTACGGAAGCCTAAAAACACAATTTTAACTTCACGCTGTATTCCGTACGTTGCGTAGCAAGGAAGACAGAGGAATGCTAGGGCGTTCCAATTCTCCCGTCCAATTTTCGAAACAATGCGTATTGAATGACGGTAATAAATATCACCATTTGTCTTAGGCAAAAAAAGAAAACAATTCTTTCCAGCGACTGGGAATCGAACCCACAACCTTAGGTTATAAACCAAGACTGGAGCAATGCACCACGACCGACCAATATTACTTATCTATACTTGTATACATACCACAACCACAACTCTTTCCACCAAAATACCACATTCTATACATACATTTTAGTTCAAAGTAAACACACGAGAGGTCCCTGGTGTCTAGTTACAGCAATTAGGTAAAACGTTTCGCTTGCCGTGATTTAATACACCGACTGGGGGCGGTGACCGTGATATTAGGCTTGGGCTGCCGTACATATACTCGCATAAAATAGTAGACTAGCGAGCAGCGACCTGATTGCGGCTTCGCCCGCTTGAACTCCTCGATTGTTTATTTACTAATCTGAATTAATTTCAAATTCTAATTACAAAAAAAAACTGTAGCAATTTTGTGGATCTAAACTTTAATTTTGAATATAACTTATATTATACTTATATGTACTGATTCAAAAAAAAATAAACACAAAAAATGTTAAAGGAAACTTTCCAAAGTACGATAGTTAAAACTAAATTTAAATCAGTAGAGCCGTTTTTGAGAAGCGTGCACAATTGCACAGGTAAACAGATCAGTTCGTCAAACAGAGGGTTCTATTACGGCTTATTATCATTCCGCGGAAAGTGTCAAGCGTCTTAACACTAAGTTTCCTCTGCCTACCCTGCTGCGTGCGGCATACAGCGTGAAGCTGATAAGTTCTATTATTTACAGTGATAAGTGCCCCCAACAACAGATTTTCCATATACCTTCCATGAACAGACAACGACCAGTTACAATATTATTATATGTATATATTTTTAGTTTTGAGCTTTGATATTGTGTATATATGTGTATATCATAATAATGTTATACATAAATGTAAAAGTAAGTTTGTTTGTTACGTTTTCAAGCCAAAACTACACATATTTTTCCTAAAAATAAGCTTAAGCTTAAGAGAGAAGCCGCGTCTCTGGTACATACATTATATAAAAACACGAATGCTCTCGTGATTTTGCGGGCGAAGCCGCGAGCGGATCTCTAGTATTAGAATAATTTTATGTGTAGATTAGATCTTTCTTAAAAGGAAAAATCCCGTTACTTAAACTCAGATTATCTTTATTTACATATATACTTTGTCGATAAATATGGACAAATTAAATAGAAAATATACTTACCTAGTTAGCTTCACGCTGTTCGCCGTCTCATCAATGCAACTAAGGCTCCGTTAACCCTGTTACCGGCAGCAATACGCCTTTCCACATCCATCTCGTATCTTCCATCACTACTGCACATACTTCCCAAGTATACCACTTCATTCACTTGTTCTAATATCTTGCCATTTACACTAATCTTGCATTTCGCCATTTCTTCATCTCTTTCAAATACCAGAACCTTTCAGAGTGGTGACTAATGCCTATAACTCGCATTCTGATGATGCAATGAGCACCTCATCATCTGCGTATAACAGACAATTCCCATTCAAGTTTCACTCTCATATCACTTTGTTTCACTTCTTGGAGACAACTATCCATAATTAAACAATCAAATTGAAATTGGAAAGTATAGAAGTTACTTTTTCGTGTACTATATCAATATTCTCCTCTTGCAGTGTACATACAGAAGAAACGTAAAGACAAATCGTTTTTAATCATATCCATATGGGATAAGATAAAAAAAGACAAGAAAAAGACTTTCAAACTATGCCTTAATACACCACGAAAATGTCTTAAATAGTTTTAAAAAATATAAAGACCTTGGCCTTATAAACTTTTCAAATTGTTACAATTAATGTTAAAAAAAAAAATAAGAGAAATTCTAAATGTCGCACTGAAAAACGCTCACTTGAAAGGAAAATGAGGGGAGCTATAATTATAAATTTACTGACGCGACTCACTTACTAGTACTATGGCTACAGTACAAACTTAGGGTTGACATCGATCAATTTAAAATAATGTAAACCAAAATAAAATAAAGAACTGTTTGGTCACGTCGAAAGAAAGGGTGACGAAAGAATTTTCTTTTTGTTAAAAATCGGAAGCGGGTAACGTTTTTAAAGAAAACACGTTAAAGACTCACACCGTCGATATGATTCTAAACTATTTTGAAAGAGATACTATGTAATTGCAATAAGTGATATGTATCACCTACTAACAATACTTCACACTAGTTTCCTTCCAACAGGGGCCGTCACTTACAAGCGAGTGCCCCCGATTGACACAATTCCACTGCTTTTATAGTTATTTTCCACCTAAATCTACCCTCTTTTACACTAAATCTACCCTCTTTTACACGAGTACGCTAACA
>JAATLQ010034599.1:0-23661 GCA_013421005.1 Heliconius erato x Heliconius himera
TTTTTTTTATTATCCTACACTTTATTTAACATTTTTCTTCTAAATTATGTTTTTATTTTAAACTCTGGTCCTGATTAAAGAAACTTTATATGCAAAGTTGAACCCCGACTTACGCGAATTCTTACACTTACACGGCAATCGCTCGGTCCCACCTACCGCGTAAGTCCAGGGTATTACTGTATATGTATTTGGAAAGTAAATTCTGATTGTGAGTTCATAGTTTATAAAACTTTATATTGCGTTTAGATGACGCGGTGATGTCAACACATTTTAATCATTGGCGTTATATTTACGTTGCATTCATTTACAGTAGATATAATACTCAAGAGAACTTTCTCAAGATTTTATATATAAGAAATACGTTAAATAATCATGTTAAGGAAGTATCAAATATATTAATGTCATCTGTTAAATAAACGTGAAGCTGACTAAACTTAATGCTATATTCAAAACAAATGAATTGTATGTAAATTTATTAATACGTCTCAAGTATGAAAAAAAAATGCAATATAATTACGTTTCTCCTTCTTTTTTTTCCAATATTTTATATTTCTATTATTTATATCAATATATCAGAGACGTAAATGCGGGAACAGAGCAGTGCCATCTTAGTACAAAGTAACCTCTAAAAAATGTATTTACGTGTTATAGTTAAAGAATAAAAAGAATGTGTGATTCCTCTATAGAATATATTATTCTACATTATATCATAAAAACAGGTTTAAACGGTGCATATGAAGGTATCCTCCTGTAGTATAACTATTTTCAATTACTATCAACACTACAATGTCAATACTACTTGGTATTATAGTGTAATTTTGAACATTTTGAATATTTTCCCGCCATTATAATGAAAATCATAGACTATTTTTAATTTGAAAAAATAATTTATTAACTATAAGAATATTGGTAATTTTTCAAAAGGTATAAGAATTAAAAATTGCCTAAAATATGCTTCCTTCGCAAGTGTTGTAATAACTATTGGTATTAATTAACCCAAAAAATACTATAAATATTAAATATGCTCAATTATGCAAAGTTTTTTTGTCAGCACCACTTTAAAAAAAACCACAGTTTTAACTACTCTATAAAAAACCCAATAATAAAAAAGTTATGTTTTCAAACAAAATAAATAATAAAATTATCGTTGTAAAATAAAATATAATTTGTCGAGAACGACGCACGCACACATAAACCTATCAAAGGGAAACCGCCTATGCGCCTCATTCCGAAATCGAGTCGTAGATATTGGCGGCAAAGTTCAAAGTTCTAAAGATTTTAGTAGTATTTTTGTAGTAGCATGTGTTTACGTTATTGGTATCTATGCGTAACCGTGTCACACGAAATATAGGTATGAATAAACATCGTGAAATGAACAAAAAAACCTACGTCTTCACTGTTGATGTATATTGCTTAATTTCTTTAAAATATTTTACCCTATATGCTGTTTCCGTAAAAGGAGCGCTGACCCTTCTCATCTCTTCTTTGTTAAAGGCCGTCGCGGCACAGAGGCACAAAGTTGTGGCTGTAACGCGACTGGTGTGGGTCCGATCCCCACTTGGAGGATTGAATTATAATTTAATAATATTTTCATTTCGTTTAATAATATTTTCAGTTCGCACATCAGTCATACATTACACGCAATATCTTAACACTAAGTTGCCCTGCTAAAGGCGGGATAAAGCGTGTATCTGGTTTTAACTTTGTGTGAGCCGATTAAAATAAAGTCCAGTCCAGTTGAGGCCAGTCGTGGCGCAGCGGCACGAAGTGTGACTGTGAAACTGACTGTTTGTGGGTTCGATCCCTACTCGAGGAGATGAAATATTTACTTAAATTTATATTTCCATTTCGTCGCACTGGTGTCGAGGTTAAGCACGGCGTTGAGTTGTGCCACTCAACACGCAATGCCTCCAGAATTCAGCAGAAAGTGGGAAATGGAGTGTCTTAACACTAGGTTCCCTTTGCCTAACCTGCTGTGTGCGGGATACAGCGTGAAGCTGATTAAAATAAAACTAACACTCAATATTTAAGGGCAGTTTGCCAAAATACAAACAAAAAAAGTATTTAAATCGGTTAAGCAGTTTCTGAGATTATCGTGAAGAAACGCACAGACAAACAGACCAACTGACCAAGTTTTATTACATTGTTAATTGTAATATCTTCTATGTACAGACACTGATGAGTTAGGATTTTATTGTAAGTATCGATAAGTTATGTTTTTATTTCAAACATTCAATTGAAGATACAAAAATGCGACCTAAAGTTTTAGTAACTTTCTCATAAAAAATCTTCATTGCGCTGCAAACATACATAATAGGTATATCAAAACACGAACATATTTCAGTGTGTTAAGTAAATAATTCTGTGGTATAAGCGGGCGAAGCCGCGAGCGGGTCGCTAGTTTATATATATAAAAGGACTTGTGCTGACTGACTGAGGTAAGACGCACGCAGAGCCGTAACCGCTGTGCGTAGAAACGTGAAGTTTGGGCAGATGTTTATTTTCATATTCTGGACATCCACTAAGAAGGGAATTTGAAAAATTTTAATCCTAAAGGTATGAAATAGGGGTTGAAAGTTTGTATGGAAAAAAAATGTAATCTGTACCGATTTTTATAAAATTTGAAATTCAGACTCTTAAAAATAATTCATTGAACACGTGTTTCATGGTTTTTAAAAATTCATCCCCTAAGGGTTCAAATAAGGGGTTGAAAGTTTATATGGAAAAATCTTTAAATTGCCACCGATTTTTATAAAAATTTAAATCCAGACTGTTAAAAATATTTTATTGAACACGTGTTCCGTGGTTTTTTTAGAATTCACTCCTAATAAGCGGGCAAAGCCGCGCGCGCCCTCTAGTTATTTATATAACGGCCGCTTTTACTCTCTATTTTATTTTTTATGTATCTTTTGAGTTCATGATTATTAATGGTAGAAAACAATGTAGATGCTGATCTTACTACTACATACATATGATACTATGTGATGTTCGTGGCGGAACTCTACGCCGAACTTTACCTCAACACCAGAGCGATATATTTTAAGTAAGTAAAAGTTGATTTTAGGCAAATTTTAAGCGCGAATAGTTAATGGATTTTAACTTGATTCCAAAAAGGTAATTTAAAGGCTTAAAGCTTCATTAAAATTATAACAAGTTTGGTAAAATTTGCTTCCAGTTAATCGAGCCGCTTTTTAATGAACTGTTTAAAATTAGGTTAAAGGTTCTGTTCATAGTTTAGCTTTCTGGTATATAAGCTGTTAAATATGCTGTTGTATTTATTATACAATTTTTTCAAGTAAGAGGTTTTTTAAATATATTTAACTTTTACACTTTTCTCTTTTTTTTACGGAAAAGACAAGGCAAACGAGCGTTCGGGTCACCTGATGGTAAGTGATCACCGCCGCCCACGGCCTCGTGCAACACCAGAGGAGCTACAGGTGCGTTGCCGGCCTTTAAGGTGGGTTGGGCGCCGGAGCCCGGCATTACCTAATGCGAAACGCAGTGGCATAAAGCCACAACTAATGTTAATTTATTATTATGTATTAGGAGGCTATGTTAATCTTTTATATTGTATTTTGTTTCAGTTAATATAATCTTGATTTTTACCGAGACAACACAAATATACAACCACACACACGTCACACGAAAACTAAGACATATTATGGGTTGTACTTATGAAAGAATTATATTTATAAAAATAAATCAGCTTCACGCTGTATCCCGTACACTGCGGGGTAGGCAGAGGAAACCTAGTTTTAAAACACTCCGTTCCCCATTATCTGCCGAATTCTGGAGGCATTGCGTGTTGAGTGGCAGAATTCAACCTCAATAAATGGAAATATAAATTTAAGTAAATATTTCATCTCCCGAGTGGGGATCGAATCCACAACCAGTTGGTTTTACAGTCACACTTTGTGCCCTTGCGCCACGACTGGCCTCATTTCATCATTGTACTTATGAAAGAATTATATTTGTATTTTGACGTAAATGCAAAGTGAAGTGATAAAAAGGCATACAAACTTTATTTCATACTTTTCTCTGGGAAGCAGCAAAGACAGTTTTGTAAAATCTTTACTTTAGACTAGCAACAGATAAGATACATTTATAAAATTGAGGAAAAGTCGAATTAAACCGTCATCTCAGAGTAAATTAAACCACGGATAGTAAATGGATCTTTACTATATTTTGAAAAGTAACTTTGTACGGTGTCTTAACTTCATAAGATTTTGATAAGTTTAATAAAATTAAATAGGAATTTGAATGAATGAATCTTCCTTAAATGGGCAACTCTCCAAGCTTCCGTAAGGATTGAGTGGTATTTAAAAATAATTATATAAATAACGTGGTCTTATTTTTCGTTGTATATACATACATATTTATAACTTTTATAAGATCTTAGTTTATACCAACACTGCTCTAGTTGTACTGATATTTCCTATTATTAGAGTATTTTCCCAACGCCCTAACCAAAGTTCAAGAAATATGAAAGATAAATTTTGTCGAGTCAAACTCATCATTTTAAAATGCCAGAACCCCAAGTCGCATAGATACTAATATTTAATAATGCCATTTGTTAATTTGTTTCTATATTTGGAGGCAGAAATATTTTTGTATTATAGTCTACCTAATTGAATTTAAACGTAATTTACTGTAAAGACTTACTTCAATCTCAGCAAATTATAGCTGATACTAGAAACCAGTCATGACATAAAATAAGTTCAACACTTCTATAATTTATCTTTAAAAGAAGAAAGAGATTTCCGCTATTAGTTTGAACTGACCCTTTTCTCCTAGACAAGAGCGCTGGAGCCTCGCCAACAAACCGTCCGCCGCCGGCACCGCGCAGCGGTCAGCAACGACTGACATAAATCGCCTTCATTGAATTGCGATTGACTATATTTGAAATTCGAAATCGATTTTTGCTTTAATTCTTTTCATCGATTGTGTATTGGAGACGTTAAAATAACGTTAAATTAATTTTGTGAATATCATGATGTCATTTTATAGAGTTTTTTTTCAAATAAACAGGGTTATTATATAAATTGATCCGTATAATTAAAATCAATGCGGTCGATGGTATCATTAAAGGTCTGTAATAATCCCTAAAATGTGTCCACAAGCACGTATGTATGTGATATGAGTGTTTAATAGTATAAAGGAATAATAGTGATAAATTGTGTTTTATTGTCAATTTTAAAATAAAATAAATTTTCCAGGGCGTTGCGTGTTCAACGACGGGCTATTGCTTTATCGGCGCTATATCGAAGAAATAAAGATATTAATTAATAATATCATCAATTCATTCCTCCGAGTGGGGATCGAACCCACAACCGTCGCGATAATGTCACATCTTTGTGCCCCTGCACCACCTCGACCTCCACGACGGAAAAAATTAGAATGCGATACAAAAATAGGTGTCACATTTTAACTTTTAAAACACTTTATGGTATTTCCAAGCAAAAATCCAAAACGTAGTTAATAACGTTTCAGCAAAATTCTGAGATGCTTCTTAAAACTTCGAAAGCACTCATTAAAATATTATAATACTAGCGGCCCGCCCACAGCTTCGCCCGCTTAAAATAGATTCTGCTTATTCAATTATCTTTTTTTATATTTATCAATTCTGCTTATTGATTTAATAAGCAGAATTGATTGACAACTATAATGACTTCTAATATGATTTTTTTATTACTTTAATCTGTAATATTCTAATATGATTTTTTTACGACATTATCGTAATTTCTATAAGAATTTTTGATTGTTTCGAACTACAAAATACGACCAATGTTGATATTTGATATTCATAAAATATACATAAAGCTTATTATTTATTATATGTATATATTTTTGTAACATTACGTTCTTTTTACCTATATTATGTTTTTTAAAGGTCTGTTAAATGTGCTGATTTCACTTAATAATTTAATGTACTGCTTCAGAAACAGCCTTAAATGTTAATTATTGATTTGAGTAAGGATTCATAATATTCTTTGTAAAATAACTGTAATGTTTGCATATTAATTCCTGAGGGCCTAGCCAAGTGTCATTTCTAATTTACTGTACGCTTTGGCAATAACATTTATAGAAAACGATAATTTGGTAGCCAATGTCACATCTAGTGACACTTTAGTGTCTGAGGCTTTTTCTACGTTAGAGTATATGATTTAATGTCAATTGGAGGATTCCAACTGACACAATAAATAGGTTACAGTGTTACGCGCAGTTTCATTACATGTACAGTGTTACGCGCAGTTCTCGGCCTAGTGTCCATTCTAAAACGATACCATGTTTTTTAATAGGACATATCGTGTTTTTATAATCTTTAAATGTTAAATTTTACACTTTTAATCATGGTAAAGCTAATTATAATAATAAAAATATAACTATATATATAGCAATGCTATATATATAGCATTATAAGGTACATTTTTCTTAATGTTACGGTTTTTTTCATTTTCCGCCTGTTTAACTTCCTGCATTTAGTTCAACCAGATCGCGATAACATCTATTACACTCTGTTATATTATATTACGCTCTATTACTGTATCTTTAAATGAACCGTGCTTTGTCATAGATTTCATCGTAAAGTAGTAATAACAAATTCCTTGTTACACTCAAACGAAAACTAAACTAAAATTATGTTAACAAAGGTGAATTTATCTCTAACATAGATTTCTTACAGAAGAAACGAAAACATATATTTAAAAAAATATTTCATTTCCTCGAGTGGGGATCGAACCCACAACCATTCGCATTTAAAGTCACACATTTGTGCCCCTGCGCCACGACTGGCCTCATGTATATAATCATGTGAATCTAATGACCCAACAAAAACTAAGAGCTTAAGTGTATTATAGTTATTAGTTGTATGAACATTTCCTAGACGAGGTCATTAATTATGTACATACATATGTACGTGCTGATTGTTCAGCAGTATTCTCGCAATCACCATATGTAACACAGCCTTGCGCTATAAAAGGGAGATGAGAAACAGATATGGGGCCTCCAAGTGTTATGTTTTCGCGTTCATTATATTTTTGTTGGTATTCTACGATTCGTTTTATTTCGACCGCTCGAATGTTTAAGTAAAATACGTTCCTAATGTATTGAACTGATGATAAATAATATAAAAAAATATATATTTCCATTTCCTTGCTCTGGTGTCGAGGCAAAGCGCGGCGTTGACTTCCACTCAACACGCAATGCCTCCAGAATTCGGCGGAAAGTGAGGAACGGAGTGTCTTAACACTAGGTTCCCTCTGCCTACCCTACTGTGTGCGGGATACAGCGTGAAGCTGATTTTGATTTTTATATTTATATACACTTTTCAAATATACATGAATAATTATACAAAGAAGAATCACACAAGGGTGTGATTATAACGCTAGGGAATAAATTATTATTTTTTAATATTTTGATTTCTTCGCTTTGGGACCAAGGTAAAAACCCGGCGTTGAGTTTCGCCAGTCACAGTCGCCGCCAGAGAAGCAAAGCGCGGTGTTGAATTCTGCCACTCAACACGCAATGCCTCCAGAATTCTGCAGAAAGTGGGGAACGGAGTGTCTTAACCCTAGGTTCCCTCTGTCTACCCTGCAGTTTGCGGGATACAGCGTGAAGCTGATTTTATGTTTTATAATCTAAATAGCTCCGAGTCTTTGTCCGAGTCATTTATATTTCCAAGAGTAAACAAAAGCATAGTATAAAATATTTACGAAGTTTTTAACTAATTCAGATATCCTAAAGTAAATGACATGATGATGAGGGTTTAATGAGGCTTAAGTAAAAGTTTTCTTGTAAGACACTAAGAGCAACTTTGGCTGTAAGTCGACCGGAAGTCTAACAATGGTTCACTCTATGTTGGTTGACAACTGATTATACTAAGTAAAAAATATTGACTCTTTACATAGTATAAATTCAAATTCTGTTGAAAACTTGTTTTATTTCTTGTTTTATTTTCTATGCTGAAACTTCACATTCTTATCTCAGAAACGGAATCCCAATAAATAAAAACAAAAAAAAATCTTGTTTGGATTTGTAGAGATAAAGATATTGTACGTAGGCACTTGGGCAGGTACACTATAAAATTATGTTATGCTAATTTATAAAAATGGATATGCCAAATTTTGGATAAAGTACTTAGCGCAGATCATTTTACAATGTTACGCTAGTTTTGAAGTGAAGCTTTATCGCTTTTTCATTAAACTAGACTAACTAACGCATCATTTAACTAGAACATATGGAAAAAAATATATAGCAGTGTTAAAGAAACAATATAATTATTTTTACCAAAAAAAAGACAACTTCGACCGGATTCCGTAATCAGAATTGGTTCTAAGGGTAGTTTGATGAGAGTTTGGTTGGCCAAACTCTCATCAAACTACCCTTAAAATATATCCTTTCCAATAAAAAAGAATAATCGAAATCGGCCGCTCAAATACTTACTGCGAAGTTAAGACAAATTTGATTTTCTCATGGATAATATTTTTAGAAATGGGCCTTATTAAAATGGGACCACACGAAAAGCACTAGCTTTAAAATAAAAAAAAGAATCATCAAAATCAGTTCACTTAGTCAAAACTTCCAAAGTAACATACATAAAAACATTCAGTCGAATTGATTGACCACCTCCTTTTACAGAAGTAGGTTAAATCGTCACACTAAATCGCCTCATCTTCTGTCACTTTGAACAGTCACGGTAACTTTAATACTATCAAAACACGTCGTTTTTTACCACCAGGCACCGAAACAAATATCAACCTAATAGTCAAGTAGAAACTGAAAGTACGCTAACTTGCAAATAAAATAAAACCTGTATATAAAAAAATCATGTAGCGACCGACTCTACATCCACAAGTGTTGAGTGTCATCGATCACATTCCAACTGTGGCAAAAATAAAACCCGAATTCATTCAACTAGAACATATAAAAACAAGTGAAATTGTTTCCTGCATACGTTTGGGCACCGCAGAGAAACGAGATAACATTTATAATTTGTTGCTGTACTTACTATGCATTTATCGTGAGGGACATAAAAGAAACAGCTTCACGCTTTATCCTGCACACAGCAGGGTAGTGAAGAGCAGTGGCGTAACGGGCGTAACTCGGTGCAAAATACCTTTTCAGCGCTCCCCAGACGAACATTTTTCCAATTTTGCAGACCTTTTGGCGCCCCTTTGTGAGTAGTGCCCAAGGCATGATGTCCCCCCTTACCCCCCTCTCACTACGCCACTGGTGAAGAGGGAACCTAGTGTTAAGACACTCCATTCCCCACTTCCCGAGTTCTGGTGCTTTGCCTCGACACCAGAGCGAAGAAATGGAAATATAAATTTAAGTAAATATTTCATCTCCTTGAATGGGGCTTGAACCCACAACCCGTCGGTTTTACAGTCACACTCTGAGCCCCTGCGCCACGAAGGACATGTTGTGTACAAAAGCATATGAATGGTTTATTGGCGTATTCCAAGCATGAAGTAGCATTCATTTTATTGCTAACAGCCTTTTAAACGCCGCGTTGTGATCGGACATTTCTATTGTATTATTTATAGTGTACTTTTATAGTGTACCTGCCCAAGTGCCTAGGTACAATTTCTTTATTACTATTTAGTTTATTTGTGTTAAAATTGCCATACAATAGTATTTAATATTTTTGTAATTCTAATATTTTCTAATATTTTTGTTAGTTCAATGTTTTTGTAACAATATAATTATGAATATCGCCACAAATCATATAAAGAATAATTTGTCTCGATATATCATATAGTAAATATACTTTAGTTTATTGTCATCAAAAGTTAAATATTTGTATGTTACTTAAATAAAATCAAATAAATATAGAGCGCACGCTGATAGCGCGCGGTAATGCGCTTCTGTCTTAGTATTATGGAAATACGTAATATTTAAACAGCTGAATAAAACAGATATCGAGACGAGACGTCTTTAGCTTTATAGGTATCTCCACGACCTTTATATTTCTCTGTAGTAAGAGCTCGCTAAACATAACGTTTAACTGTAAAAAATGTTAGTAACTCATTTATCTCTCATTTGTCAACATTTTGTACAAAATTATTAGTAAAATTTAATGGAAATACCAGTTTCTACCACAATAGACTATATAATATGTGAATACGTGAGTCAGACAATAGAATATTATGTGAATTATGTTTCATAAAGCGAACGGTTTGAATTCAAATATATGTAATATAGATATTAATACGACGATGTTTTCGCAATCGCCATTTGTCTAAGATAATACGATTATAAGATTTTTTTTCAGCTTCACGCTGTATCCCGCATACAGCGGGGTAAGCAGAGGGAACCTTTTGTTAAGACATTCCGTTCCCCACTTTCTGCCGAATTCTGGAGGGATTGCGTGTTGAGTGGGAGAACTCATCACCGGACTTTGCCTCGACACCAGAACGAAGAAATGTAAATTTAATAATAATATTTCATCTCCTCGAACGGGAATCGAACTCACAATCAGTCAGTTATACAGTCACACTTTGTAGCCCTGCGCCACTACTTACCTATACTACGCAAAATATTTTTTTATATTCAATATTTATAAGTTATAACATTTTAATTAATAAGTCATTTAGCTAACACTGTCAACAGCATATCTATTATGTTCCTATTGTCTCCTTCGATGTGAATTTCATCATTTAAATCTGAGATGGCTAGAACGAGAGCACTGCCAAAGGCAGCTGGCGTCAATTGAGAATCCGACGCGAGCAGCAGTACTTCGGTAAAGTTCGATTAACTAGTTCTGAAGATTTAGTGATGCCGTAATCGCAAAAGAATTATATATTCAAATATGTTTTCGCTATTTTTACTTTAACTGTGAATAGTTTCACAAAAAATATTATTTTAAATGTTTGTTTTGAAGTCGTCGTGACGCGAGCGACGTTTGTAGGTTAAATTTCTTATCCGGGATACAAACTGTTAAATAGACTTAGTAAGAAGGCAAAACATTGCGTTAAGTTACATAAGCTAATACACAATGTCTTGAAAACACGGTGTGTACGCTTTTGGATACAAGCAAAAATATAAAGTGCCGAGAACTGAACAGCGCTTTATCTAAGTAGATTATAAAAGGAAAAGCGTATTTAAGGCTACAAATGTATAAGTAATAGTTTTCAGATTTTTTCCTGAACTAGTACTACCTGTAGATGCTAGCTGCCAAATTTCATAACTCTAGGTTAACCAGAAGTATCTTATCAATTTTAATTCCTTTAATAGTATCGAAAAACCCGTTTTTTTTGCTAATTAAGGCTATTATTTTTTAGGATTTAACCACAAATGTATATTTTTTCCTGAACTGGTGTAGTACCAGACTTCAGGTGCTAACTGCAAAATTTTATAATTCTAGGGCAACCGGAAGAACTCTATGAATTTTGTTTCCCTTGACAGTGTTGAAATATGCATTTTTCGCGATATATACAGCCATATATTTTTTTAAGTGAATGTAAAAATATTTTTTTATCAGGAAATCATGTGGCCGCAGATCTGCGTATATGGTTTGAAATTTAACTCGATATATCCAAGCGTTCCTGAGATAAAAAGTCTTGACAGACACACAGATAGACGGACAACAAAGTGATCTTATAAGGGTAAAAAGTACGGAACCCTAAAAATTAAAAAATATATATTATGGCTATGGGGTACTGAGCACCGTATGAATATGATTCAATAAAATTCGTATATTTATTTTGTTTCCTCAATCGTTACTTTAAAATAAGATTAATATTTATAAATGTTCTAAAAATGGACAATGAAACGTAGTGATAAATAAAAATCTGGAATGATAAAGAAAAATAAATCTCGTATTTAAACAAGACATTATACATTTCTACATTATATATATATATATATATATATATATATATATATATATATATATATATATATATATATATATATATATATATATATATATATATATATATATATATATATATATATATATATATATATATATATATATATATATATATATATATATATATATATTATGATGAAATATTTTTAATATTTTTACTTATTTGGATATAGCTAGAGAAATTTAAGCATTATTATAACTCAAGTAGAGTCACAAGGGAGCTGTGATTTATTTTGATCAAAAACAAGGCAATGTAGATTTGCAAGAAATTTCTGTCACTGGAGACTTTGTGATTACTATCGGAGTATATATATCATATATATAGGCAGAGGGAACTTAGTGTTAAAACTCTCCGTTCTCCACTTTCTGCCGAATTCTGGAGGCATTGCGTGTTAAGTGGCAGAATTCAACGTTGCGCTTAACCTTCAGAGCGAAGAAATAGAAATATAAATTTAAGTAAATATTTCATCTCCTCGAGTGGGGATCGAACCCACAACCAGTTGGTTTTACAGTCACACTTCGTGCCGCTGCGCCACGACTGGCCCAAAAATTTCACAGAATTTTTGTGACAAAAATATCTATCACGATTATGTGCAATTTCATTTTGTTGAATTATGTGTGATGGTGGTTAAATTATTTTTAAAATTTAGTTTCCATTTGATTGTTTTACAAGTTTTTGTGTACTGATCTATCTTACTTTTCGTAAATATAATGCGCTTTTTGCATACAATATTCAAAAAAACTGTAATATTTAGAAAGCTATACATAATACAATTATACAAAGAAATCGTTATATGAAACAGTATCTCCATTGCCTATATGAATTTAGATCAATATCATTTTATGAAATTTCAGCAATATGTCTAAAAAAATTATTGCAAAAATCAACAGCTATTCATAATACCTTAATTTTTTGAAAAATAAAATTAAATTAAATATAAACGTATGGTATCTGTTCAAATATAAGCGAATGTAGGAAAAATTCGTTCAAATTAAAAATTTAGCTGAAAAAAAGTAGGTTAGCAGGCCCGTAGCGTTAAATGTACGCAATTAGTTCACAGCTCTATATATATGTATGGCTGGAGCGTATAGCTCCATATTAAAAATGCCTACTAATAATACTTATATATTTCTTACTCCAGCATCTTTACATTTTGAGACACTATTTTATCGAAATATTTTTGGTAATCTCGGGAAAATATGACGTAAAAATATTATTTTTTAAATTCGTATGCGTAAACTAGACATGAGAAATTCTAGGTATTAGAAGTGAAATTATACATCTTTCCGTACCTAGTGAAGTAAAAAATTATCTTTAACGCGTAATATTATACAAACCATTTCAATCCACTTTTATATTCTTCACGATACCTAAACATTTAATCTACATACATACATGCATGCATGAAATTTAGCACATTTATATATTTCTCAGCATCGCGCTGTAACCTGCATACATCAGTGCAGGCAGAAGGAACGTAGTGTTAAGACACTCCGTTCCGCATTTTGTGCCGAATTCTCTACGCATTGCCAGTTGAAAGGCGAAACTCAGCGCCGCGCTTTGCCTCAACACCAGAGATACCAGACAAGAGACCTGAAAACATTTAATTAACTATAAGCTAGAAGTAATTTAGGAGAGTTGTCGAGGAGTTTGCGCGCTCATAGCATTAGTCGGAGTAACGACGACGAGGTCAAATGTACCGAAGTTAGCCTTCTTAAGTGTATTGCAAAGTTCATCTAGCGTGCGCGATAAAGCTTTTGACATACATGGTACTGTAATAATTACCTTTTTTATTATTCCTTATTAATTTTAGTTTTTTATATAATAGATTTAGGTTTTATTTTCGAAATTTATTAAAATAAAACAAAACAACAGATACTAAAGTAACAAAAAATAATTAAGGAAGAAAATAATCTCCTGTAAACATTAATAAAAAAATTAATTATAAAGTCTTCCATTGATGAGCTCAGGGCAGTGGTGGCGTCATTAAATGATATATAGGCATAGACATACAAACTCAGTTTTGAGGCCAGTCGTAGTACAGGTGTGACTGAAGATCCCACTCGAGGAAAACAAACATTTATTTAAATTTATATTTCAATTTTTTCGCTCTAGTGTCGAGGTAAAGCGCTGCGTTAATTTCTGCCATTCAATACGCAATGCCTCCAAAATTTGGCAGAAAATAGGGAACGAAGTTCCTTAACTGTAGGTTCCTCTGCCTACCCTGCTGTGTGCGGGATACAGCGTGAAGTTGACTGAAATACAAACCCCTAGTATGTCATGGTAATTTCTTCGGCGTGATTTAAATTTTGATACCTCCGTGTATTAAACACTTTACGCGTGACGTCAGTGAAGTATGAAGTGAATACTATTACTCGACGATGCCAATATTTTTATGCGCATCACTAAAAGAGGGTCCACGAGAAAGTTCCAAACAAACAAGTACGTATCTAACTAGAGTTATTTTCAGCTATTTTATTTAGCAATGAAATACTAAATCATGATACGACCAATACCAATCACGCATTGTCGTTTAAAATGTTAGCTTCGAATGAAATACAACTTTATGTTCGGATGCACAATTCAATATTTACAACCTTTTTTTTTGTTTTTTTTTTGATACAAAAGTCAGACTGTGAATATTTCAGTTTTGGACTTGTTCATGTTTAAATGGGTAGCTATGTGTATATAGATATATGGCAGAACTAAATTAATTTAAATTAAGGCCCTTATTAGGGACCCCTCTCACCTGCAGGGTCCCGTCGGCCTCATTACACTCGCAGGGTGCTACAGAGTGCCGTGAGCCATTACACCTCAAAGCGAACAATACTCTTGGTTTCACTTACGCAGCACAACTCTTACTTAAGCCACATTAGACCCTCATCTAGGCTGTGATTGTAGCTTACGAGGGTTAAACAGTAAAAGTATTAAAAAAATTTTAACTGACTTCTGTAAGAAAAGGAGGCTATCAACTCGATTTTTTTTTATGTTTGTTACCTCAGAACTTTTGACTAGCTGAACTGATGTTGATGATTCTGTTATTTGAAAGCTTTTTTTTTTGAAAGCCGACTTCAAAATTATAAAATCTTTTTTATATTATTCTTTAGCCGCGTAGTACTCGTTAAGTACCAGCGACATTATCATCAGAATGTCGGCTCATTAACTCGCAAGTAAGCGTTCCTTTTCATAAATTCAATTTTTACAAAAGAAAGCTTGCTGAAAATGTACACATTACTGTGGTTTGAATTGAAACTTTTGGATTTTTTAACAATTAAAGGAAAACTCCAACTATGCCTACTGAGTTGTACTGAACCTATTTACTTAAATGTTTCACCAATTGATTTGTTTTAACTCATCTTAACAATAAATTGCTTCATTAAAATTGGTTTATTAAAAAAAAGTTATCGTCATTAGTTTGCCTGCGAATGTTATAATATAGCAATCGCGCTGGTAAGATTCCTGGCTAAAGAATGACATTCGAAACGTCTTGGTTATATGACTGTTGATAAAAAAAAATATTTTTGAAGCACTATTATACAATATTTTATATAATAAAGTAAACAAAATTGTATTGTAAGTAGAGATTACCTTCATAAATCATAACAGTTAAGTTTAAATCGTAATTAATTCAACACAGAGATAAAGAACGATTTGATCTTCAAAGTGATATCAAGCAAATACATAGATTTTTTAGTTCGTTCGTTCGTTCCTTTGAAATAAATCTATTTAAAAATGCCTAAAAACGTCCTTTCTACGTGTATTCTGTAATAACTACATATTTACCAATTGTACATTTAGCTATGTGTAACTAATTTAAAAACTGTACAGGAGTTAATATGCAAACATTACAGTTATTTTTCTAAGAATAATATGAATCCTTACCCAAATCAATAATTAGACATCAGCACAAAAAGGGTTAAATGTTTTTTAAGGGAAACAATATGCCCTTAAAAAATAAAGAAACTACTTCGTTCATCTTATCACATGTAAGTTATCTTTTAGTCTTCTATAAGTTTTAAGCTTACTCTAGCTACCTTTTGCACTAAATAAAATTCGACAGACGTATTTAGACTGTAAAAAAAAATATAATAAGATTTAAAAGACGAAAGATGAAGAAGAAAATCGATACAAAATATTTATCATTGATTTAAATACTGTTGACAATCTTAACGAAAATTCCGACCGACACCAAATTATTTTACATACTAAATAAATATGCAGATTTAGATCTGAAAGAAATTGAAGAACATTTTGCGCTTGAAGTGAAGCCGTGTAAGTAAAGTCGTTAAATATCATTTAGATTTTTTATAATATTTCGTATTGTACGCTTATGTATTTTTTTTACAACTATGAATATATACAACTATAAAATAACTTAAATTAATACTTGTATAAAGTTAAATATGCTTTAACTCGTTAATGGCATATATTGCAATTACCTTTATTTATGGTTTTATATGTAAAACAGTCTTAATTTGTAATTAATATTTACAGATTATAATGTGCACAATGCTGAAGATGCAAACAATTGTAACTGATATCCCAAACACCTTTAAAAATATTATTTAATAAATAATGCCTTGGCTCGTGATGTGTCTAGTGGTTAGAACTCTTTATAGTTGTGATCGTGAAGAACCCAAAATCTTTTAAAGATTCAGAGGTAAAAGTGTTAATAATTTTATTTATGCCATTAGAAGGCATCGCTTTAATGTAATATTTGCCATCAGAAGTTTATTCAAATAACTGAAACTCGATAATATCATTGTCATAACTCGAAGCTCTTCCGAGGAAAAGCCAAGAGCGCGTCGTATTTTCCTCTCCACTATAACTGTGAGCTACTTATAATAAAAGGAAGAAAGAGGAAGGGCACCGCCCCGCCCCTACACCATGAATTCCTACCAGACTGCGGCTGCAACAGTCTTATTGAACTCTCCGGTGACGTTTGTGTGTGATCTTTCTAAAGGTACCTACTTGTTACGCTTGTTTATATTAAGATTGTATTAGAATGGTGATTCGTTATTTTAATTGATTTGTGAGTTCAATATAAGTCGTTGGAACAAACGCACTACCGCAAGGCGGCCGATATGTTAAATAATCGCACGGCACACACCCCACAGTCGTGTCTCGTACCGTAGGCGGACACTACTACATACACCAGAGTTCCATCACGTTAGTCTTCGCGACGTCAAGCAACATTTAATATTATAATAATGGTCAAAAATAACTTTGATCCACAATATGTGTCGCTCCTACACATATATTGCCTTTATAAGAAATTCGATCCTAAAAGATCGTGCCATCATAGACTTTGAATTATTATATTTATAATATATTTGGTACGAGTCTTTATGTGCATCATATATATTAGTACCGTAGTACTTGACAGTTTGACTCAACCGCAGCCTTCCGAGTTCTGCACCCACTATATAGACGAAATGACGGTTACGACACTCGGAACGACAATACATGAACTCGTCTCGATTAATCTGGTATTAAAAATATATAGATTGTATTATTCATAATTAACTATGTTGTTTATGTGTATTACCATTCATTTTTTATTTTATTTATTTTTAACTTACATCTAAGGTACATACTGTTACAGTATGTATAGTATAGTTAATGGAAAAAAACGCACTTGAGAGAGCGAAATTTATTGCGTCGCGCGTTCAGCAATGAACGAATTTTCCAAGATTTAGTTCTTTGTGAGTCTGCTCAAGGGTTCTCAACTAACAATTTGTTTCCGTTACTACAACCCTTATATTAAAAATAGCATATTTTACAATAGAGACCAAATCGCACTGAATATCGAAATTGAAGTATTCAATCAAAGACACTTTTTACTTACAAACATATTTTATCCATTAAGTATTTTTGTAGCAAAATGATTTACAGCTTCAGATTGAGTTAGTTTAGGAATGAATTTTATAAATTTTATAATATATTTCTTATGTTTAATATTTTTATTATTTTATCTATTTGCTTAGAACATGTAATATAGCGATAACTTATAATTACTAGATATTTTTGGCACAATATCTCAACAATATTTGTTCCGAAATAAATATAAAAATATCCAAATTTTGTAATGTTTGCTAAAAATAAAATATGTAAAGTAATGACATTTTAAAGAATATTTTATATTTACTGTATTCGTAAAAAAATCCGTATCTACATGTACGTACAATCTTTTTTATAGAAAAAAACAAGCAAACGAGCGTGCGGGTCACCTGATGGTAAGTGATCACCGCCACCCACAACCCCGTGCAACACCAGAGGAGCTACACCGATGCCGGCCTTTAAAGTAATGGTAGATATGCTTTTCGAGGGTACCCAAGTCGTATAGACCTGGAAACAATGCCGTAGGTAGACCGTTCCTGAGTTGTTTTTATACATTTTGGTATTCTTTCAATCTCTTAAGAATAAAAAAGATAAATAAATAATTCATTATTTTTACACAACTAAAAGTAAATTCTCGCAGAAAGAAAAGGTATGCTGTACTTAAGGAAAAGAAATATAGAAATTATCAGCCGCTGTATTACACCTCATTATGGCTGTCAATTAGTAAAAATAGCCGAAGACCACTCAAGTCATTCCGGCCGCTTTTACCGTTTACTTTGTGTGGTCGGAATATAAATTAATTAGAGAGTTAGTGGGTTTTATTTAGAATTCAAAAGGAATAAACCTTAAATATAGAAACATTTAATATATAAAATTATTGATGTTGGAATTTTTTTGGGTTCTTTCGTATTTCTTAGGCTCAAAAGGTACTTTTGCTGTGTTTTTTTGTACTTAGAGTAGTTTAATATCAAATATTATATTTATTTAATATTCCATTTCAATATTCCACATTTGCTAACATATAAAATATTAAACAACATGCACATTCAATTATTTCCAATTTCGCCGACTTCATAATTAGGTCAAAGACAATAAATTATGTAAAGCTTTGTAAATTTATATGTCTTCTATATCCTACGCGCGGATTTACGCTGCATGATTTAGCTAGAAGCTAAGAAATATAGATTATATATGTATTGATGTAATTTGATTATCTTTTCTTTTACTTTCTCTATCTTTTATTTTATTTTATTATTTAAGCTCAATGGGAAAGTGTGAAGTAAACCACAAGATAAGGTTCAAGATTTCACACACATTAATATACATACTAACACTGCAAGTTAAATTAAAGCTGATAAAAAGAATTTTCATTAAATGTTCGTGTAACAGTGAAATAAGAAAACAGTACAACCATAAGGAAAAACAAAGTGATATAGCTGTACAACAGCTATATCACAGATCAAAATTACCTATTAGAGTGAAATTTAATAAAAGCGCTCTACAATTCTACTGGGAAAGAGATGTTAGTCCTTGCTTCACTCAATTAACACATTCGGTGAGCTATAATGAAACGTATTTAAACGGTAAGCTGTGGCTAAGTTTCAGAAAACTTGGTTGGGTGTTCCTAATAAAATAATGTTTAAATTTAAATCGATATAGCTATTGAAACACAGATTTTCATTATGGTAATTTTTTGTGTAGTAAAGATTTATTAAAGAGAAATTTGAGTACTAGGAGAGTTGCACAATATATATTTTATAAGACGACAGTAAAACGGATCTAATTAAAAAAATAAAAATTAAATTAGCTTCACGTTGTATCCCGCACACAGCAGGGTAGGCAGAGGGAACCTAGTGTTAAGACACTCCGTTCCCCACTTTCTGCCGAATTCTGGAGGAATTGCGTGTTGAGTGACAGAACTTAACACCGTGCTTAACCTCGACACCAGAGCGAAGAAATGGAAATATAAATTTAAGTAAATATTTCATCTCCTCGAGTGGGGATCGAACCCACAACCAGTCGGTTTTGCAGTCACACCTCGTGCCGCTGCGCCACGACCGGCCTCAATAAAAAACACGAAATATTCTTTAGGTGTACCGGGACGTAAATTTTAGAGCTCACTTGTTTATTTATTCATAAACACAAATTGCGTCTCATCGACTGGATTGAACTTGATTTTGAAAGTATTATTTTATATATATTGTTTATTTGTACACCACATATGAATCAACAATAGCTATAACTTATTATACACTGATTTCTAGCCTGAAACATTCATTTCAAATACGTCTGAATCTTTTTAATAATAAAAGTTTAAATAGCAACAGCCAAAAGTAACAGCTATGAAAATGTATTATATTATTTATTTATTGCTTTAATAATTTATTATTACTCCAACATTCGTCCAAAATGTAATAATTTACTAAACTTTAAAAAAATCTAAAAAAAATTCATCATGTAAAATTATCATTCAATCATCCCAAAAATAAGCTTTCCCAATATTACCTTACATGTGAAGTCCAGTACTATGTACTCGTAGTTTATGGTTAGTCATTGGCCAATTTGTTCCCTAAAGCGATATTAATAGTCGGTATCCATCTAAGAAAATTTACCAAGCTGAACAACTAAAAGTTTCCCTGTCAGACCCGTTTCAAATAAAAGGAATAGGAATTCTCTTTAGACTTCTTTGAATTGTCGGTGAATTAAAGCTTTGAGTGATTTTTATTTATCGATGTATAACCGTTTTGATGTATGATGTTCAGTGACAGTGTTATTTGTATATATACATATATAAATGCTAAGAAATGAGTTTAATATATTATGATAAGATATATTATTGCATTTCTTACAATTTGCAAAACAAAGGCTTAAATACGATTATCGGATCCCAATATTTACAACAACAATCATCCCAATATTTAGAATTTAAACGCTGTTAAGGCGCAATTGGTGCACGTCTTACGATATTTGATAGTTGCAGGTTCGTATGTCATTTATAGAAACATTTATAATTGTTTTCTCAGCCTGAATCAGCAAATTATTTATACGATTTTGCCACTAAGTTAGCTTAGGATAAAGTAGTGATGTATCACTAGCTTCTTAGAGGTTATTCCCGAATGCACAGTGTTAAAAAATTGCGTCGTTTACCACTTAAAAAGAATAAAAGGATCTTTTGGAGGCAAAAACTGCAGATATTTTATTTCACAAAGTAGTTTGTCAGTAAAGAATCAATTTGTTAGTGACTTTATATGTCTGCTTAATTCAAGTTCCGGTCTTCGTGTTTCTTCTTTTAAAGAATATGTCAAATAAATTTTAATTATAGTAGGTGTTTTCAAAATATTAAAAAGCCAATAATGAAAATATCATTAAAAAATATTAAAATTAGGGGATTTTAAAAATGTAAATTAAATGAAATATGAAATGTGAATAAAATTTATATCTCAATGAGCTTTTCAGGACAACAAATACGACATATATTTAAACAAAATATGACAACCGTGCATATTAAAAATACAACACAGGCGAGTTTAATAAAGGGGAGGGGTTTAGTTTAGGGGTTGAGTTTAATAACAATAACCTTTTTTTCTCTTAAGCAGTAGACCTAAAAAGGGCTCAACTTCATTTCGACTGTAGACACGAACATGGGTTCGATGCTAACTCGGGGAATGACTGTATGTTATTGGGATCAGGAGCTGATTTTGAAATTGGACGAGGCTTTTATGTTACTTCTTTAAAGGAATCATCTTTCACTAAATCGATTGACAGTTATTATGTTTTGTACATAAAACGTAACATAACATAAAGTGTGGGATTAAATCTTTACCATATTATTCCCGACTGCTAAGGAAGGGTTATGTTTTTCGCGCGTATCTTGTATGTATGTAATATTATTTATTACCTCATATCTCCAGAACCGCTGAACGGATTTACTTAATTGAGGTATCGTTAGATTTGTATTAGCAGCCCAAGTGTTCTTAGATAGGTGACGTTAATAAAAAACAATGACGGCGGCTGTGGGACGCCATTGGACTTAGTGAAAAAAAAAAAATTCGCTTCGAATACCACAATATGGGTATCAAATTCAAGAGCTCAATACGAGGATTTCAAAAAAGTATATCATAATTACGATTACCGTAATGATTTCTAACAAAAAAGTGAAAAATAAAGAAATATTTGTGAAAACAAAAACCCCGACTGCATAAAACTAAAAAGAAAATGAACAAGCCCAATAGTTTATTAGGATTAACAGTCGGGACCTATAAGTAATTCTTCAATCAATAAAATCTTTACCAGGAACCCCGCATAATTTAAAGTGGTCCCGACTGTTAATCCTAATAAACTATTGGGCTTGTTCATTTTCTTTTTAGTTTTATGCAGTCGGGGATTTTGTTTTCACAAATATTTTTTTTTATTTTATGGCAAACGTGAGACCATATTTTATCCTTTTTTGTAACAAAAGGAAAATCCTTTTGTTATAAAAACTACTACTATTTGTCTTTCCATACTGGAGTTCAGTTCAGAAGGTTCACAAAATAAAAATGTTCAAATGTTTTTTAATGTATTTACGAGACTTGTGGGGTTGTTAAATTTCGTCTTGTGATAAAAATGTTTATGTCATGTTTGAGTGGTCGGACAACGCTGTCGATAATTGTTCTATATAATCATATATTAGATCCGGAATATGCGGGAAGCTGAAAAAATATCCGTTTACGTGAAAATGAACCTGAAACTAGTTTCTGCGCTCTTGTATTTGTGTGATTTCGTAGGTCGGTTCTCTGCAGTCGTATAAAAATAAGACGTAGATATTTAAAGAAAATCATTTTCGTAATTACATCATGTTCTGTGATTTAAATATATTTTATACAAAATTGTAACTTTATATATTAACTTACGATTTCATTAAATTAATTAAAGGTAATCTTAAATATCAAGTAAATAATTATTAACAGAATCCAACTTTATCTCTTCTAAGTAATCCTATTTGAAAAAGTAAAATAGTCTAACAAAGCAAATCACTAATATCCGATAGCTAAAAGGGCGAATAGTTCATTTCCTGAAGGCGCTATATATTTTTCTTTTCAAACGACACACATTCCCTTTGTTGAAAAGGAGAAGTAAGTCACCAAAACAGCGAAGAAGGGTCTTGTTTTTGCCCTACTTATTGCGGTGAAGTTTCAAAATGTTTGATAAGAATATGCTGAATGAGTACAAGTGAGTACAGTTGAATATTGATGTCTATTATAGATTGCTACGAGCTGGCAGACGCAGGCTGTGTAATCTAGGATTTAACCTTCCAATAATAATAATAATAATAACAATAATAAGCCCCCTAAAGTCCAACCATACGTCCGAATCGAACATCTGATTCTCGTGGGAGGCGGACACGTGAAAATTAATTACTTACACGGCTAACATGGCTCTGGTAACCCTTTTTATGGAGAATATGGAAAATAAAAGATATAATTTGCGGCCGCTGCCCGGGGGTCGCCGGGGCGCATCTGGAGCTAACGCTGGATGCCACAGTATGCGAACCGTTGGCGACGGGGGACTGAGCAGGCGGGTTCCCCTTGAAAAAAATGTTACAGCCGAACAATCATCTTCTTCTTCCTCTCATTCACCGGTATCAAGCATACCCTCACCATCCTTAACTCGTACCCTGTTTAATCCCCCTAATTCATCACCGACGTCATCACATTCATCACTAATTATAAAGTCAGCAGATGTTGTACAGGAGGCACTCGCCGATTACCCTGCACCCACTGCGGGCTCTACTCGTGCGCGAAAAAAATGGAACGACATAATGAACCGTCATATTTGGCGCACATATCTTATTATAACAAAATGCGAAACCACGTTATTGAATAATTATTTAGAACCCTTACACCAAGAATTTATTAGTAAATTTCCTGAAATGCAGGCCACTAGACAACGTATAGGAGATCAA
>JAATLQ010034600.1:0-23666 GCA_013421005.1 Heliconius erato x Heliconius himera
TGGTTTGGTCACGTTACGCGCCGGCCTAAGAACTATGTCGGATGCAAGTGCCTTGCTATGTCAGTCCCTGGAGTGAGACCTCTCGGACGCCCAAAGAAGCGCTGGTTGGATGTCGTGATGCAGGACATGAGAGCCAATGGTCTAACCACCGAGGACGCTAAAGACCGTGCAAAGTGGAGTAGGTTAAGTAGGAAGGCAGACCCTGGCAAAAGCCGGGATTAATGCCAGGAAGAAGAAGATTAGGGTTATAACGAAAGCCTTTTCTTAAATCTTTGTGTTTCGCCTACTTGTTTTTAACGCAAAACGCGTTTTATTGTTTTGCTGTGACGTATTTTTTTTTATTTTGTTTACTTTAAATAAAATACAAAGTTTAAATTTTTTTTAGGAGTGACATTTGTAGATGGTCCCTTGTGGCGAGAGCATCGAATGTTTACAATGAAACATTTAAAATCTGTCGGTTATGGCAAATCAGTCATGGACAAAGATATACTAGATTCGATGATTCCTTTGCTTTCATATATAGAAAAAAGCAACGGCAGCCCTATAAATATTAAAGCGTTGATCTCCATGTGCACTATGAATGTACTTTGGAAGTACACTGGAGGTATTATTTTACATCATAGTACATTTTATATATAATTTGTTTTTAAATTAAGTATATCATCACTATGTTTCATCACCTGTCAATGAAAGTTACGGTGGGAAATTGAAGTTAAAGTTTTAAGTACTGTCTGGTATTCACAACTTGCGCAAAAGTGATATAAGAGTTTTATTATGAATTTTGCTATTTGACACTTTAGGTGGAGATCCCATCGCTTAAAACTGTAGGGATCAGATTTTCTAATGAAACTTATATTTAAGAATGATATATGATAGCAGAATAGATTACACTAGGGTTGCCTAAAAGAATCCTGCCGCAATCACCTTTAATTAATGTTTTTCGTAACTCGTTTTTGGAGATAAATTGCACTCATATGTTTTTTATGTGAATCGCACATCATTTGAAAGAAAATCGCATAAGGAATTGGAAAAACAATGGTTGCCAGCTCTCAGTCTGCCGCAAGTCCAGGGTTGCCTGGTTTAAAGAGGTTACTTAATGTGAATATTTGCACTCATGTGCTTTTTTAATGAATTATATATCAAATTAAAGCTTATTTTTTTGTCATCACTAAAATACATGGTTGCCTGGAAAATGGCTGCCGCAAGCAAAGGTTGCCATCATTTGAAATATTTTATTCTGATTCCGTTTGACTGAGAATAGACGATGAAATACGCGATTTGCCTGATGTTTTAAAGTAAAATATTATAAAATAGAAGGTCAATCTTAAAATTAATGTTTATTCTAGCTATTTACCTGTTAAATGATGATTATAATCATATTAAGAACATACAAAAAACTATTTAATGATGTGATGAACCCATGATATTAAGTCTTTGCTAAATTTGTTTTCTAAATACTAATACTAATTTAAATTATCATTTTAAAACAACTAAATTATCTAATTAAATAAATGCTTACAAATATCAATCTATTATAAGGTATTAATTACATCATGTTTCCTTAAGATAATGAAGGGCGACAATTATTGCGTATGTTTTTTTATTAATTAAGAAAATATGGAAAATAACATTTCAATATACCCTCTCTCTCTTTGTCCTCTGCTCGTTTGATTTTTTTTTCTCGTTTTTTTTTTGATAACGGTTGCCGCAATCTTTTTTTTCTCACGCAACTTTTAAGAATTTGCATTGAGAGAAATATATATATATATGATAGAATTATAATAAAGAAAATTAATTTATCAAAAATAAATTCTAAGGAATTTCGACAGTAATGCCGAATAATAAACGCTATTTAAGGTTTATGACCAGGAGTCGGCAAATATCAATTAGTTGTCTACTTTTTACTATAGATAAACATTTTGCGGCGGTATACAAAGCAAACAAAATGCAATAATTTTATTTTTGTAGATGTATTGTTTCTAACTGCAATAAGAGTGCAGATGGCCAAATGAGATGTTTTTGAACATATTACTTAGTTACTTACCTTTCGTTTTGGAGCGAAGACGTTTTTAGTTAACATGACAAAAATGAAGATCTGTTTTTTGTGCGAAAATGTGTATGGAATTTAATAATGAGTCTGAAGTGTAAAATTATGTTGTTGTTTCGCCAAAAAATGAATTTTATATACAGTAACATTTTCTTAAATAGTAACACAATGCACGGTTATCACTTACAGTGTTACAAAAAGTTCATTGTTGTAAAACAAAAATATAAAGAAGAACCCCACTCGAGGAGATTAAATATTCACTTAAATTTATATTTCCATCTCTTCGTTCTGGTGTCGAAGCAAAGCGCGGCGTTGAGTTCTGCCATTCAACACGCAATGCCTCCAGAATCCGGCAGAGAGTGGGGAACGGAGTGTCTTAACACTAGGTTCCTTCTGCCTACCCTGCTGCGTGCGGGATACAGCGTGAATCTGATTTGATTTTGATTTTTCAATTATTTTCTAATGCAAAACGTAAGTATAATGAATGTTTGATAAGTATAATTAAATTTAATGTTTAATATTATATATTTTTCTCTGAGGACGAAGAGAGAGGTTGAGAGTTTACAACGAGGTAATTTTCCATATTTTCTTGATTAATAAATAAAATATCTGCAATAATTGTCAACCTACATTATATTATGAAAAAATTATGTAATTAATACCTTATATTAGAACGATATTTGTAAACGTTTATTTAATACTAGTGGGTGCGCACAGCTTCGCCCGCTTATTTGAACCCTTACGGGGTGAATTCTAAAAAAACATGAAACATGTGTTCAATTAAATATTTTTAGGAGTCTGAATTTCAAATATTATAAAAATCGGTGCTGATTAAAAAAAAACCATACAAACTTTCAGCCCCTATTTTATCCCTTTAGGGTTCAATTTTCTTAAAATCTCTTATTAGTGGATGTCCAGATTATGAAAAAAAACCTCTGTCCAAATTTCACGTTTCTACCATCAGCGGCTGTGCGTGCGTCTTACCTCAGTCAGTCAGGTACTTGTTTTATATATATAGGTGATAATTTAGTCGTTTTAAAATAACGATTTAAACGAGTATTAATATCTAGAAAACAGATTTAACAAAGACTAAATATCATAGATTCATTATTTCAATGGAAAAATAAGGATGATTTCATGTTTAAATAGTTTTTTGTATGTACTTAATATGATTAAAATCATCATTTAACAGGTGAACAGCTAGAATAAATATTAATTTTAAGATTGACCTTCTATTTTATAATATTTTACTTTAAAACATAAGGCAAACCGCGTATTTCATCGTCTATTTTAAGTCAAACGGAATCAGAATAAAATATTTCAAATGATGGCAACCTTTGCTTGCGGCAGCCATTTTCCAGGCAACTATGTGTTTTAGTGATGAGAAAAAAATAAGCTTTAATTTGATATATAATTCATTAAAAAAACACATAAGTGCAAATTTTAACATTAACTGACCTCTTTAAACCAGGCAACCCTGGGCTTGCGGCAGACTGAGAGCTGGCAACCATTGTTTTTCCAATTTCTTATGCGATTTTCTTTCAAATGATGTGCGATTCACATAAAAAACATATGAGTGCAATTTTCTCCAAAAACGAGTTACGAAAAACATTAATTAAATGTGATTGCGACAGGATTTTTTTGGGCAACCCTAGTGTAATCTATTCTACTATCATGTATCATTCTTAAATATAAGTTTCATTAGAAAATCTGATCCCTATAGTTTTAAGCGATGGGATCTTAGGCCACTTTAAGTTATTCTGAGGGCCAGTTGCACCGGTTACGAATAAAGTTTCAGATTAGTTATCTGATATTATATGCAATCTGTCAGAGTCTGCTGAAATTTTTTCTGCTTCATATTTAAATGAAACGACTCGACTCGAAATCGACTTTTATATTTGAAGTATAGATTTATCATTAAAGTTAAGATACGATTCGTACAATTTGTACATGCATTACAAATGTATTTCAACAAAATTTCGCAAGCCGATATAGTTTATATTTTGTGATAGCTACTTAGTATATGCTACAACAGATTATTTCATTTTTTTTTAAAAGGTGATTCAGAATAATATAAACTTGGGTTAATTTTTCAATTACTTGACATCGCGTACTGAAAATAATTTTGCCCTTGTTATAATTTTTGTTATCTGCAAAACACGAATTAATGCCACAGAACTTTCGCCTAACATTAATATCATCCAATTGATCCGCGAGTTCCGTGAAATCACAGTTTATATTATCTATCAGACAAGACTGTCAATAACTTTATCAACCAGTGGTGAAATCGGCCCTAGGACGTATATAATTATGTATTAAAAATTATATTTTTAGGTGAATACATAAAAGATAAGAAACTTTTGAATTTTATTAAACTGCTAAGCGACAGAACTAAAATAACAATGATGGCTGGAGGCTGGCTCAATCAGTGGCCCTGGCTTCGTTACTTGGCTCCTGAGTGGTCCGGATATACAAAAATTGCTGGAATGAATGAACAAATGGTAGAAATTATAAATGTATGTATTTCACTACGTTGGGATTTATTATAAAACTGAACTTATATAATGGTTGTGGGCTCGAGTCTCGCTCAGGGGAATCCCGCTCTAGCTAACAAAGCGCATCATTGGCTCCCTCTGTGCGACACTCAGTATTATTTAAAATTTCTGTTTCTTTTATAAGAAATAGAAGTTCAAATTCCTCAATATAACTAGAACAAGCCAAAATATTGTCTTTGTATTTTTTTTTGTTTTGTTGATGACAAAAAAACGTTGAATACCTCTTCCTTTTTGAAATCGGTTAGATATTAAAATTTTGATTAGATTTAACATCTATGTTAATGTAGGCAAGTACAAATACACAACACAACAGGTTGTTGAGGAAAGGAGGGGTTGAGGAATTGTATTTTCTGGAATTGTATTGAATAACTTAATAGTACATCACAAGCCTTATTTAAGTTTGTATATTATTAAAAAAAACCCTTACTTCTAAGCGTTGAGGAGTTGACAACGAGAAGCAATTATCTGATTATTGTAAGGTATTATATGAAACACATAGTACGTGCCTATAAAATTTGAAGATTTCCCACGATTTCCTTGTGATTCCATCATTAAATCGTTACGTTACGTTAATTCACATAAAAAATATTTTTTAAAATCGGCGTTGAAGAGCAAGTAGTTGGCAGAGTTATCTTTGTTCCCTAGTGTTAACACACTCCGTTCCCCACTTTCAACCGAATTTTTGAGGCATTGCGTGTTGAGTGGCGGACCTAAACGTCGAGAGAGAAACAGAGCGAAGAAATAAAAATATTAATAAATAATAATTTGTTTCCTCGAGTGGAGATCGAACCCACAACCGTTGCGTTACAGTTACACCCCAGTGTCCCTGCGCCACTACGTCCTAAAATATATATATATATATATTATTCATTATTACAATAATAATATAAGAAGTTGCAAATATAGCATCCATATATTTTAATATTTAAGAGAAAAAAATATTACGCCCACATAATTAGAATTTTTAATTACTTAAATATGCAATAATCACTTATCAGTAATAATTAGTAAGAGTAGTACTAAAGAGTATTTAACATATTATATCATTAATTATATGAAGAAAAAAAAAAATATTTATAATTTTATTAATCATTCATCAAGAAATCACTTTTGTTTTTTTTTATTCAAAATATAAAGAAAAATGTTTTTTTTGATGGATTTGATCGCTCTATGTTGTTACTAAACATTACTTTCGCCCTAAAAATATTTAAGCCCTTCTTTATATTTTATTATTAATCAAATGAAAGTAGCACCCTATTACCCTTCATCTGCATACTATTTGAAAACTATATTTTTTCTTTGTTTCAGGATTCTATAAGCAAACATTTAAAAAAAGAAATACAGGGCTCTGATTATATGTATTTTTTTTTAGAAGAAATGTACAAGCAAAAACCGACGTATACACGTAAGTTACCATTATAAATACTTTAGGTGACGTACATAAGAAGCATTCGTTTTTTTTCTTTTTCCATTTTCTTATGGCACAGATAGGATCAGATTTCAATTTGTTTTTGTATTCGTAATATCAAATTTACGTATTTTTTTGTTATTTTAGGTATGTATTTAAAGTTAATATGTTTGGTAAACATTAAAAAAAATCGGTAGGTATTGTTTAGGTAAAATATATTTAAGCTCAAATAAAATTAAAGAATAGGTATTTTTCACGTAAATTTCAAACACTTCACATCACATTAAAATATTTTCTCTCTTTCTTACGTGTTCTTATTTTAGTTTGGCAGTTTAACAATACAAACTTAATTGTACAAAATCAATTATATACATAGTTCTAGAATTACTTATTAAGTAGATACGTTATCATATTATCTGTTTCGATAGTACGCAGAATACAATCAACCAATCTTTGCGTTATCTTTCATCTAGTTATGTTCAACAAGTTTTAAAGAAATATCAATTAAAATATCATACTTTTCCAAATTTGTTTCCTTATATTGATATTAGGATTTGTGTAGTAATTAGTGGCTTGATAAAACGAGTATGGGAGAATATCCCATAACATGAACTGATGCGGACAATCCAAATATAATTTCAAATTGCTACTCACGCTAGCAGACGTAATAAAGAATATACTAAATACTTGGCGCATGAGTTTCTGTTGCGAAACTTAGAAAACAGCTAGCAGTAAGTAAAAACTTTGCTCATGTACTTGCTTTTTGAAAACGTGACACTGAAAAAATTTAGTTTTCGGTTTTTAATCCAATCATGAGCCCAAAGTTTATTAAAGAGCATATTAAAAAATATTAAGGTGAATATTTTACCTTAAGGCGACACGACAAATAGGTATATTTTGTGGTTATCGCGCAAGCTTGTGTCTTTTTGTGGTTTAAATGAACAAGTTTCTTTTCACCTTATTTGGAAACTGCCTTGAGGGATGTTTCAACTGAAGACACAAGTTTATTTCAGCACTGGTCGACGTTTTTCCGAGAAAGATTTACACGGCCAGAGTAAACAGCGTCCACTGTGATATCATATGAATAGCAACGAACGCTAAAATCTTCATGTCATTGATATGCAGAAGAAACAGCGTAGGGGACACCACGCAGCCTTGGGCTACATCAGTTTTCATGGGCGTGTGTTCGTAGCAAAAACCGCCGACAACGACTTTGATGCTGCTCCCAGTGAAAAACCCGGCGATCCACTTGCTTAAATTCTCGGGAAGCCAATAGGATGAAATTTAGTAAGGATGGCCCCATGCCACACTCGATCAAAGGCCTTCGCCATGTCCAAATTTACTAAAATATATAATTGGAAATAATATTCATAATATTTCATACATTGCCCGGAGGTCTTAGCTAGGTATTCTATAGAAAACCTGAATTATACAGGTAGTCGGTAACATAGACATTAACAGTAATAAAAATGTACTTTTCGTAACCTAAATTTCTATTTTCCTTACACAAAGAGAAATGGTTTTCCATTTTAGTCACAATATTTCTATTTTTATTTCAGTGGATCAACTAACAGGAGTATGTTTAGATTTACTAATAGCAGGCGCCCAAACTGTTGGTAATACATTTGACTTTGTAATAGTAGCTGCTTTACGAAACAGAGATTTGCAAGATAAAGTGTACAATGAAATTATTAATACTATAGGAAATAAAATGCCTTCATGGGAAGATAGCGGACGGTAATGTATATTTCACCTATTTATATTTAGTTTAGTCATTTAAGGTTTCATGTACGAAAATAGTTTTGCAGATAGAACGCAAAGTGCTTTCTATTATATGTTCTATCTCCAAGGTGATGTTTAAAGTGAGTATATTATAATTTTAATTATATATAAATTTGAAAGAGCACTAAGTCACTCTTTAAAAATTATTAAATAATGACTTAACTTTTTCACCGTGTGATCCCGGCCTAGAAAAGGATCATCCTGGTACTGATGGTCGTAAGAGGTGACTAAAGTACGTGTTGTAGAGTCACGTCGCCAGCAATGCAACACGCATGGGCAGACTCGACCGGATCATTACCACCCTCGGGATTTAAAACCGGCGTTAAGCTTTATGCCACTGCGTTTCACATCATTTAATGCCTGGCTCCGGCACCCAACCCCCACCCCTCCCTGGAATATGATAGCGGCACTTAAAGAGAAATTACCCCAGGAGTGTACCAGCACCTCCGGTGCTGGAGAATCCCTCCCTAAGTCTCCAAACTCAGGCCCTTTGAATTCTGGGGAGGGCACAGTTCCGCGCTATAGACAGGGCAAACGAGTTATACGTTCCACGGCAACCCCTACCACGCTTAACGTGGACTTTTGCAATATCAGGGGTCTACGTTCCAACCTTAATGCCGTCCACCACCATCTCGAGACGGCACGGCCGGCCTTGTTATTCCTGACGGAGACTCAAATTGCCCGACCGAGCGACACAGCCTATCTCCAATATCCAGGCTACAAAATAGAACATAACGTTATGCCTCATGCCGAGGCATAAACTTATGTTCTACTTAGATCGCTGTGTTCGTAAGGGAGGACCTAAGTTTCCGTCGCTTTGCCAATTTTGAAGGTCCTGTCTACTAAGGGACCTGTCTACTATCAGGCTCCGTGTTGACTCGGACGATCGTGCCCGAGTCTACGCATACCTTTACAGGTCCCACAGTGGTAATATAGAAACGGCGTGTGGAGCATATTCAATCGGCTATCGATAACAAGCTCTCACAGATCCCCTCCGCTGAGGTCGTGATAGTTAGTGATTTTAATGCGTGATCCAAGCCTACAGACATTGTGCCTGTTGGCTTGGATCACGCACAACCGACGACGCGGGGAGGGCTGTATTTGACCTTGCTATAGCGAACGGATTGTCCCAATTGGTTTGAGTGTTCCGTGTTGAGTGGCGGAACCCAGCGCTGCACTTTGCTTCGACATCAGAGCGAAGAAATCAAAATACAAATTTAAATAAATATTTCATCTCCTCGAGTGGGTATCGAACCCATAAGCAGTCAATTTTACAGTCACACTTTGTGCCCCAGCGCCACAAGTCCTCACGACCTCATAATAATATCATAAAAAAATATTTCAGATTGGTTTACACGAGTGCATTTCTGGCAGAAGCTCAAAGGATCTATACGATAGCTCCTTTCTCTGGTCCTAGGAGAACGGTATGTGACGTTCAAATAGGAAAATATACGGTGCCAAAAGGTACCACAGTGCTCGTCTCATTAGAAGATATACACTTTGATGAACAATACTGGGATGAGCCAAAGAAGTTTAATCCAGACAGATTTATAGATGAAAATGGTGCCTTAAAAACGTCGACAATGTCTTTTCCCTTCGGATTGGGTAGGTCCCATATTTTATATTTACTATAATATAAACTTTGTTTTGGCTTAAAACTTTATAAACATATAAATGGAATATTTCTGGGATGAACACTGCCTTAGAACATTGCCTTAATTTTAAATTATTACCAAATACGTAACATATCAGCGTGGATTCGTTCCTTAAATTAATTATCGATAATTTCACTTATTATTTTACGTTTGATATTTAGATTTTGCTTAAGTTTGTTAATATCGTAGCGTTTTGAACATATGTATCGTTTTGAAGTACTTTTTTTTTGTTCAAAAATATTTAATTTTTTTAATAAAAACACCAATATCAGTTCCTGACTTAGTGGTAATGATAATGGAAAAGTCTACTCTTTAAAAATAAATGAATAAGTAAAAAAAATAAGTCCAAGGATAATCTACAGTGTAGTTAATGAATATGGAATCTCCTTTTTAATCGACTTCTGTAAGAAAGGAAGGTTATCAATTCGACTGTATTTTTTTATTTTTTTAATGTTTGTTACCTCAGAAGTTTTTACTACGTGAACCGATTTTGATGATTCTTTTTTTAATTGAAAGCTAGTGCTTCTTGTATGGTCCAATTTTAATTTGATCCATATCCTATAATGATATCCATGAGAAAATCACGTAAACGTTAAATTTGCATTAAGTATGTGCGCGACAAATGGACGAATATCTCAATATTCCACTGTCCGATTTTGATGATTGTCGGTGCCAAGTAAAACAAACAGGCTTAGTAATACGATATTGTAGTAAAGTTGTTGTAGCATTAGCTTGACACCGACTTCAAAATTATAAAATCTTTTTTAATTATTTTTGTTTAACAAAATCAAAGTACATGTATGTTTTACGTTATGTAAAGTTATTTTTTACTTTTTTTTATTTTTTACTTTTAAGTCGGTTTTTCCTTTTGTGAGGAATTAATTTATTTAAAAAATTAAGTCGGTTAAAAAGACTTTGCCGTATATCACGTTATACGATATAAAAAAATATATATATATTTTATAAAATTAAATTAAGGAAAGAAAGAAGGAAGGAACAATTAATTTTACAATAAACAAATCATAAATAAGTTATTAAGACAGAACAAAGTTAGAATATAATTTATTTGTACAGTTTGCTTAATGTTCGGTAGATGGCAGTTTTCAATTTTTTTCCCAGAATATATATATTGGTTATAGCAGGACATAAGCATATTTTCATGATAGATTGTTTTTTCAATAGATTTTTTTATTAATACGGCCCTAATGGGTCCTAATAGCCTAATGCCTATAGTCGGAGATTCTTGATATTACATACTATAATCTACATTATAATTAATGCCAAAATATTTAAAATTATACTTGGATATGAACCCATATACAGTTTTCAATACTGATGGTACTTCAACATCCTTCATATATGTCCGACGCTATTTGCAGCAGATGGGGCTACATTATTATGAACTCCAATCATAGATGGCGCTACTATTGTGAAATATTATTTTAGTAATATTAAGATGTTATTATTATTTATTTTGTATGCAAAGGTCGATTTTAAATGAATGAAAACTGATTTTAATTTTTATAGCTAGTCTTTTAGTAGGTAAAGTAAATTATTATGTTATATATTATATTTGACCCTCGTATAAAACAAATTATTTAAGAATATTTGCCACAAAATAAAAAGTTAAGTAAGAAAATATAGTGGTGTACAAAATAATTTATTAAAAATCACAGTTTATTTAGCAGGACAGAAATTATACAAAATACTGTAAAATTATGTATAAACATAATATAATATATAATAATAATCAGGTTTACATAGGTAAACCATACTTTTTTGTTAAATTATGTAAAAAATTATTTTTCGTTAATAATGGTGTTACAATCTTTTAGTGCTCTGCTCGACAGATTTAGAATAGAAACTACTTATTTAAGCTGTTCCAGGAGCGCCATTACTATAGCTTGGTCAGTAGGTGAACGATCTTTAACTGTAGTGTAACTATCACTATAGCATTATTTATTGTTTATACTAGTATAATTGATAGTATAAGTAGTAGCACACCTGTGTTATACATTTTTAGTGTGCATATTTTTAAATATTGTTATTAAAAAAAGCTTTTTTTGGAATTTATTGGAACATGAATAATGATTCATGTTCCAATAAATTCCAAAAAAAGCTTTTACACTTAAAACCACTTAGAACCAGAGATGTAATTTGCTTAATATTTATTTTATAGGTCGTAGAAAATGTCCCGGCCAGCCTTTAGCTAAAGATGCTTTATTCATAATGTTAGTGAGAATTTTACAAGAATACAGAATCGAATGTGTCAATGGAGAGCCGCCGTCTGATGAACCCATTTATGGAATGCTCTGTGAACCCAAACCGTTTACTGCGCGATTTATTAAGAGAGATATTTAAAAAAATGCTTAGAATTTAAAAAGATCTAGGTTGAGGATAACATGTTGATATACAAATAAATTATGTACAATTGTTGAATATTATTGTTTATTTTTTCAACTCCATGCTTTTTTCCACATAGCAGGATAAACAGAGCCCAGTGTCAAGACACTTTGTTCTTCAATTTCGAAAAGACAATCTTGTAGCGCCAATTTATCGCCTCCGAAAATTTTATAAATCTTTTATGGATCTGAGTATACGTGTCTTAAATAAAATTCCAGTCTTCTAAGTTTGCCATTAGATAACATTTTAATTAACTCTGAATGCAATACTAACACGTAAAGCGTGTTTTACTGTCGATTTGTTCAGGAATATTTACTTTATAAAAATATATGAAATGAATATCAATTGATTGTCGAACAGAAGTCCATCTAACAATTAAATTGTAACGTTGACATTGAAAAGAGCAACTATAGAGTTTCTTGCGGACTCTTCTCCGCAGAATTGCCTTCCGAAGCTTAATGATCGTTCGTCGATTCAACAGGGCTTACAGAAAAATATTTGAAAAATTTAATTTTTTTAAAAAGGAGTAGAATCCAATATCGACCTTCTGCAATATTTTGTTTTTATTGCTAAGTATGGTCTTACCATATCAAGTGGAAAGAACACAACCATCTTGCTTACGGTTAAATATAGTTCCACTACTAGGCTTCGACAGCTTTGTATAATATTGTGCTTTATCTTTATAATTTGTGTATACCGACTTAAACCGTCAAAATATGTTTTGTTTTGTAGGGAGTAAATTTTTGTTGCCCTGTCGGCAACCGCGGACGCACTCGTCAGTCTGTGGATGGCAGTGACTTCGTGGTAATCTATTTTTTATTAAAAAATCAGCTTCACGCTGTATTTATTTATTTATTTATAAAGTCCACCAACAGAATATACACAGTACATGAATATAAAATAATCATAAAAAAAATACATTGCTAAGTGTTATTACCTTTATAGGTAGACACAACATGCGCCAATAGTATACTTTTTTGTAAATTTACATTTTTCATAAGATCTTTAAAATAACTTTTAAACAAAATTTTATTATTACATGAGAAAGAGAAAAAAAATCCCGCACACAGCAGAGTTGTAGTGTTAAGACAATCCATTCTTCACACTAAATTCTGGAGGCTTGCGTATTGAGTGGCGGAACAGCAATGGCCGCAAATGACAACGCCGCGCTTTGCCTCGATACCAGACTGAAGAAATGAATATATAAATGTTAACAAAAACATAAATGTGAAATGAGAGCCAAGTTCAGTAATATGTTATATGCCATGGTTTTTGACTTCAGTGATTAAAGAAATGAAATGTAAATGTGTGCCAAGTTCAATGGTCAGTCCTGAAATTTAGTTTTAACAATATAAAATATTTTATAACACCTTAAATGTCCTATCTTCTTACAACTTAGGAGACTATATTTATGTGTAAGATCTGACTTGGGTAGTTTTCATATGAATTTATAGTAGGCTTGTATGACTGCCAAGAATGAATATAAAATTTGCTCTTTTAGTTTTAAACGCTATTCGAATACATTCATTTGTAACGATGCTTTCGTAAATTCATCGAGTGGGGATCGAACCCACAACCAGTCGACTTTGTGCCCCTGCGTCATGACTGTTTTAATTATATATTTAAAAACATCTATTAAACTTTCTTGGATTGATTCATAAGCATTGTTTGAGACTACAAGACCAAGGTACAATATTATGTTCTTTATGTAAGTTATTATATATTTCATCTTGACCCTTATCGTTCACTGGTACAGTTTCATTTGAACAGAACACTTTATACGTACTTTCATAACAGTATGGTTCTTGAGTGTTCACATGTTTAATTTCTACTGCAAAAACATATTAGGAAAGTTTTATAAATTTCTGCTGTCTTGGTTACATGAAATATTTTTTTCCATACTTATTGTAATTTTATTTTGAACGCGATCTAAAACTGTACAGTAATTATCTAGTATATTTTTACGACACCCACGAACCCATTTTACAATTTTTTCATCTTCTAATACTTTCCAATTATGTCTGTTATTTTTTTTAATTATATCATTTTCATTAGTATACGATATTTTTTTTCTTTGCGTAGTACAACTTCGGGGAAATTTTATCTATAACTGGATTTTTTTCATGGTAAGTTTTCTCGGTTAAAAACCTTTTTGGGTTCTTAACGTTTCACTACTCGAAGCACTTTAGAGTGTTTATCTGCATAATGTTTTTGAATTTTTGAAATTTCAGGAGCTCCTTTATAAGATCGATATTACGCCTTTGTTTCACACGAGATTTCTCATATATTTTAGGTCGACTTGGCTTACATTTTGTAGACGGCTCCTGTTGAAGCACTTTTAGAAATAAGTTTGTTAAGCAACAGAAGCCTCTTAATGTATAGCTATTTTTTATAACAGGCGTTTATTATAATACGAGTATGTGTCATATTTTACGGTCGTTTTAATTCATTTTTCCACCATCACTCCCTGAAAAGTTATAAGTTTGTTTCCATATTTTGTTCGTGTCTTCTGTAATATCAAATTGTGCGCTCGTCTGTGATATTGGTGCTGCTTGCCTTTGGTCTTAAACGAAATCTCCGTGTGAACACTTCCATCTAGGATCTCTCGAATGAGTGTGCATGTAGTGTAATTGTATAACTGTCTAATATTCATTAATTCAGAGTTTTGATATATTTTTTCTGTAGGTGTTAGATGAGGATAGTTCAAAAGTGATTTAATAATTTTATTTTGTGATGTTTGTATACGTTGTATATGACATTTAGAAGCTGTCCCCCATATTTCGATTAAATATAAAAGATGAGATTTAACTAGTGAGTTATATATCATAACGCGGACTCGATGTGGAAGACATCGAGATATAGATTTAAGCATATACATAAGACTAGAAAGTTTATTACATATAAAATCAATTTGTGCATTCCAACTGAGGTGAGAGTCGAGCCATATCCCAAGATATTTTTCTTTATTTTTTTCTACCAATGGAATATTATTAATAGTTAAGGGCGTATGATTTGGATTTTTTTAATTTTTTGATTTAAAAAATATATAACAGGTTTTTTCAGTGTTGATGGTTAGTAGGTTGCTTTGAAACCATTTATGTAAAATGTCTAGATCTTGTTGTGCTCGAGCTACGATATCGTGTACTGAATGTCCGTGATAAATTAAGCAAGTGTCATCGGCGTAAAGGGTAAGTTCACCGTCTAGATTTAGTTCACAAATATTATTAATATAAATTAAGAAAAGTAGGGGTCCTAAAATGGACCCCTGAGGAACGCCATAACTTAATGTGGCTGGCTCACTCTTGTATATTCCTATTCTGACAATTTGAAACCGATTTTCAAGATAAGATTTATAAATATTAAAGGCGGTGTCAGAAACACCTATACATGCAAGTATTTGTAGAAGTATGGGATGGCTAACTGTGTCAAAAGCCTTTTTTAAGTCAATATAAACCCCTATTACATATTTCTTATTGTCAATGTTTGTTCTAATTTTTGTTGTGAGATCTAGCGCAGCAGAAAGTGTATTTCATTTTTGTCTGAAACCATATTGCTTATGAAAAAAAAAAGTTTATTTTATAACAATCTAGTGTACAAAATTTTCTCAAGAATTTTTGACATTACTGGTAAAACAGAAATTGGTCGATAGTTGCTTGGATCTATTTTCTTACCGGATTTGTAAGTAGGACATACTTTAGCTACTTTTAAGACTTCAGGAAAGCTACCTTCTATGAGTATTTTGTTAAAACTAGAAGTTAATTGTTCAACAATGCAATTTTTGATTGTTTTTATTATTTTGGTACTGATATCATCTATGCCAGTACTAGAATTTGTATCAAGATCATTTATTATTTTCGAAATTTCAGTTTCAGTGCAAGGACTTAAGTGTGCTAATTTTAAGGTATTATTTGTACGAGGTTGAGTAAATATAGTGTTGTTGTGGAAATTATGAGGAATATGGTTTGCAAGTCTATAGCCTATGGTAAAAAAATACTGATTAAAAGCGTTACAGATTTTAATTGGTTCAGTAATTTGTAAATCATTAACAATTATTGTCGGAGGTTTGTCGTTAACTTCTTTAGGCTTGTTATTGATGAGATCATCGAGCAAATTCCACATTTTCTTTGGTTTTTTGAGCATTTTTCAAATTCTTTATCGTAATAAGTTTCTTTAGTGTTTTTAATTTTCTGCATAGTTTTACTTCTCATAAGTTCAAATTCAGCTTTTAGTTCCTCATCATTAGGGCTATTTTTAAATTTTATCCATCATTCATTACGCCTCTGTATGTCTTGAATAATGTCCTTATTTATCCAATCATCTCTCGGTGTGTTTAACATTTTAGTTTTTTTAATTTTACTATGTTTGACACATGTAGCTACGAAGTTGAATAAGGAAATAAAGTCGTGGGCCATTGAACTTTGTATATTTTCAAACATTAGTTTTAGCTTAGGGTAATCTATAGATTCATATTTGATTTGTTTTTTAGATAATTTGTTTTTTCTTTTTACAATTGTTAGCTCGTAAAAGATTGCAATTCAATTTGTTTACTGGTAGTTACAGTTTATAATAATTTATGATTGTAATACATTGCTACGTACGTAGTTATTTTACCTTAAGGCGTGTTTGTACCCCGTATAACAAGATGGTGGGTCACTATTTAGTGTATTTTCGTTCACAACGCAATACCGATCACCGAACTTGGACCGCATTGTTAACGTAGATTTAAAGACTGTATTGAAAAATGATAATAATAATTAAAAATTGAATTTTTAGCTAATTCAATAAAAGTTATTTTACAATAGTTTTGTCGTACAAACATGTTTAATATTAACATAAACTCTTATAAGCCAAGCCAAGCTCATATTCATAAGCCATTTCTGTTCATTAAACGTAAACGGGCAATAAAGATATTAATGATTTTCACGATTATTACACATTTTAAATAAAACTATTTTAACCGGATTAATCGCGTATATTTTGTATGTTTATACATTTTTGGAAACCCGACGTTTCGAACACTTTGCAGTAGTCCGTGGTCACGGGTAGACTGAGGTGGCATTCGGCTGTCAGTTGACATAATTATTTTGTTTAGTTTGATATAATAATTATGTCAACTGACAGACGAATGCCACCTCAGTCTACCCGTGACCACGGACTACTGCAAAGTGTTCGAAACGTCGGGTTTCCAAAAATGTATAAACATACAAAATATACGCGATTAATCCGGTTAAAATATTTTTATTTAAAAAGTAAACATAATTGAATTGTTAGTGGAGATTACCTTCATAAATCATAACAGTTAAGTCTGAGTCGTAATTAATTCAACCCAGACATAAAGAACGATTTGATCTTCTAAGAAATATTAAGTAAATACAATAGATTTTTTGGTTCGTTCGTTCGTTTGAAATAAATCTATATAAAAATGCCTAAAAACATCCTTTCTACGTGTACACTGTAATACAATTGTACATTTAGCTAATAATATATGTAACTAATTTAAAAACTGTACAGGAGCTAATCATTACAGTTATTTTACAAAGAATATTATGAATCCTTACCCAAATCAATAATTTAACATTTAAGGTTGTTTCTGAAGCAGTACATAAAATTATTAACTGACATCAGCACATATAACAGAGTTTTAAAAAACATAACATAGGTAAAAAGAACGTAATGTTACAAAAATATATACATATAATAAATAATTAGCTTTATGTATATTTTATGAATATCAAATATCAACATTGGTCGTATTTTTTAGTTCGAAACAATCAAAAATTCTTATAGAAATTACGATAATGTCGTAAAAAAATCATATTAGAATATTACAGACTAAAGTCATAAAAAAATCAAATTAGAAGTCATTATAGTTGTCAATCAATTCTGTTTATTTTATCAATAATCATGTATTTAAAGCGGGCGAAGGCGTGGGCGGGCCGCTAGTATAATATATGATAACAAAATTAAATATAATTATAATATTAACGAATGGTGCGGGCCAAGTGTCCGTATGGTATGGTATTAATGAAAAAAAAAAAACACAGATTTCCAAGGCGTCCTTTGCCATGCGAGGTACAGCGTAAAGATAAAAAATATATTTTATAATCCTTCATCAGATATTCCAGATCTTTAATTTTTGCATGACATAGGAAAGTGCCTACCACACTAAACAAGTTTACCTGGGCGGCATTGCTTATTTGTTATCGTTTAGTTACTATGCGTCTTTTTCAGCAGTTGTTAGTTTTCTAAAATTCTCATTAAGTTGAAGAATTTTTGTTAAGGCATCATTTTATTTAGATATATACCAGTCTTTGAAGTCAATTATAATGTGGACCTCACCCCGAGCATATGGTATTCAAGTATTTTTTAACTAGTCTTGAAATACGAAAGATACACTCACAACAGATAAATAGACATTTTAAAATCAATTAATTCATATTTTACTAGTTTTCAGATCACCTAAGTAATTAATGAGTTATTAAATATAATGTGTGTCTGTTCATTTTTGAAAGAGATGAAGAAAGGACGGAATGCAAGATCAGTGTAAATGGTAAGATATTAGAACAAGTGAATGAAGTGGTATACTTGGGAAGTATGTTCAGTAGAGATGGAAGACGAGATAGATGTGGAAAAGCGTATTGCTGCCGGTAATAGGATTGACGGAGCCTTAGCTGCATTGATGAGACGAAACGTCAGCACAGCTGCACGTTTGGCCGTGCACAATGCAGTTTTGGTACCGACACTGTTATACGGCAGCGAAATGTGGGTATTACATAAGAAGAATGAAAGAAAGATGAATACTGTGGAGATACGATCTCTTCGTAGTATATGCGGAGTCAGCTTAGCTGATCGAATCCGCAATGACGAGGTACACAGAATGGCAGGTACTACTAGCGAGAATGTCACGATGAGAATGAAGAAGAACGTGCTCAGATGGTTTGGGCACGTCGAACGAATGAGTGATGAAAGAATGGCAAAACAGATTTATGATGGAAAAGTGAGTCGTAAGAGAGGTAGGGGAGACCTCAGTTGACCTTCAAAAACACAATATAAAAGATACTGGAGGAAGGTTACGTAAAAAGCATGAGGACCCCCTGGAGGTCATGTATGAAGAGGTTGATGACAGTGGACGAGGCGAAAGAGGTATGTAGAGACCGTATTGTTTGGCGCTCCGTCCTCTCTGACTACCCCGCTAGGGATAAAGCGTGAAGCTAGTTTAGTTTAGTTTTTTGTGTGTCTGTACATAAAATATAATTATATATTAGAATATATATATATATATATATTTTATGTACAGGTGCATGTTTTCAATTATTGTATTATATTATAGTATAACATCCATACTGTAATCTATCATTTATGTAAAATTTATTATGACAATGACAACGACGTAACCTAGTTGCCTTATATTTGCATTAACTTTATAAATAAATAATTCTTTATCGTGGTTTTCTGTCAAGGTATTCCTGAATTTTTATATGTATTATTGTCCATAAAGTTAAATTTTCGTATAATGTACACATTACTCATATATCTAGAATTAATCATCTATTTAATCATCTTGTAGCGATTATTACGAATAAAAAAACATATATTATGAAATCAAACTTAAGATTTGAAACAGACGTGAAAACCTAAGATTAGTAAAATATTATGTATAATATATGTATAGATAGATAAATATAAAAATACTTATAATTTTTTAGTTTAAAATTTATAAGTTTTTATACATTCCGGAAAAGTCATTAATATTGATGGGAGGACTTAAAGCTTGTATAGTATATATAGTGATATTAGCACGATTGCCTTTCTCAAAATCAGTTATTGCGTGTCTCGGTTGAGAAGTGATTGTATTATAGTTTGGCTGAAATTTGCAATGTTCGTATTATTACTCCTCACAGTCGTTACTCTGTGGTACATCACAAGTGAAATAGTAAAACCGAAGAATTATCCACCAGGAAAGTTGTTTTTTTTACACTTCATTTTTTTAATACCCCACGCAAAATAGGGGTGTTATAAGTTTGACGTGTCTGTCTATGTCCGTGGCACTGTAGCTCCTGAATTAATATGAATTTCAATGCGATTTTTTAAATTGAAAGCCTTGTTCATTGCGGTGGTTCTTAGTTATTATTTTATGACAATCGGATTAGTAGTTTAAGAGCTACAAGTAAAGGTTTGCAAAGCCAAGATATAGTTTACTTGTAGCTCTTAAACTACTAATGTAAAAAAATCTTTCTAGCATTCAATAGAAATATTTTTTATTAAGGATTTACAATATCAATGTAGTCTTTGTATTAGTATTTCATTAAATAATCATGATTATTAAAGGGCTTAAACATATTTGGAATATTTTATGATAATAAATACTTTAATTATTTTATATCTATAATTACTATATTTCAGAGTATATACATATATAAACATTCATTACCATAAATATTAATAATTTAACGTTAAATTGTGAGCGAGCATCTGTAGAATTTTATTTTTATTTAACATAATATTAGTCTATTTCACTAATAGAATAAATAATATGTATGTACATGTATATTTACTGTTTATATATAATATGAGTTTTTATATGTGTTAACTTTACGTGTATAGATATAAAACAAATGAAGAGTCTGTTTGTGATTTTAAAATAACTATATATGTGTTTTTTTAAGTGCATATAGTTATTTAAACTACAACAAAAACAAACAATTTTGTTTTCGTCCTTCTTGTTTGGCCGGGCTTATCTTCGCAACAGCTGATTTGATTGTTATGGGACTACTAGTTTTACATATATGTATATAATTATTTTGTTTTAATTTATTTTTATGTTTTTTATAGGTCCCAGATGGTATCCCATATTTGGTTGTAACAATGTAATGCAGAGCAAAATCCAAAAATATGGATCAGAATGGAAAGCTTTCTTTGCGATGGCGAAAGAATATAAAACTGATATATTAGGACTTAAGTTAGGTCATGAAAATGTTGTTGTTGTCTACGGTGAGAAGTACGTGAATCAAGCAACCTCCGATAAGGAATTCGATGCTCGCCCCGATAGTTTTACTGTACGATTGCGATGTTTGGGCAAAAGAAAAGGTAAATATTTACATAATATTTTAAACACATTATTACAACGTAAGCCTTTTCTTAAATCTGTATGTTTCGCCTACTTTTTTTCAAAAGGCGTTTTATTGCTTTACTGTGACGCATTTTTTTATTTTGTTTACTTAAAAATAGAATACAATTTTTTTTTAGGAATGACATTTGTAGATGGCCCCTTGTGGCGAGAACATCGAATGTTTACAATGAAACATTTAAAATCTGTCGGTTATGGCAAATCAGTCATGGACAAAGATATACTAGATTCGATAATTCCATTGCTTTCATATATAGAAAAAAGCAACGGCAGCCCTATAAATATTAAAACGTTGATCTCCATGTGCACTATGAATGTACTTTGGAAGTACACTGGAGGTATTATTTTACATTATAGTACATTTTATTATTTATATATTATTATTTATATATAATTTGTTTTTAAATTAAGTATATCATCACCATGTCTCATCACCTTTCAATGAAAGTTACGGTGGGAAATTGACTTAAAGTTTCAAGTATGTATATGTAAGTGATATAAGAGTTTTATTATGAATTTTGCTATTTGACACTTTAAATTATACTGAGGGCTAGTTTCACGGGTTACGAACAAAGTTACAGATTAGTTATCTAATATTATAGGTAAACTATCAGACAGAGTCTGCTGATATTTTTTCTGTTTCACCTTTAAATGAAACGACAACAACGCAATAAAGCCATTTTTTCCGTTTTTTTACTTCTACGTAAATTATCATCATTCGAAAACAATTTTGTAAATTTGCTAAATACTAGGTAATAAATATTTTTTATTTTAAATAATCTTAATACTTAGCATAAAGCAAAAAAGACGCCAAAAGTAACGGTCTCTGCTTATGTCGCTCTTTTGCCACGTCCACTATCATTATACGCCCTTCATACATGCCCTCCTTTGGATACTCTTGTAGTGGTAAATGTTGTAATGGAATTATATTTAAAATATAAATATTTATGTTTTTTATATTTGAAGTATAATTTTATCATTAAAGTAAGATACGTACAATTTGTACATGCATTCCAAATGTATTTCAACAAAATTTCATCAAAGTTGATATTGTCTATACTTTGTGATAGTTACTTAGTATATGGTACAACAGATTTTATTCTTTTTTTTTAAAAAAAGGTGATTCAAAAAAATAAAAACTTGGGTTTATTTTTTAATTACTTTGACATCGGGTGCTTAAAATATAATTTTTGTGGTCTGCACAAGACGAATTAATGCCACGATAGAACTTTCGGACTATCAATAACTTTATCAGACAGTGGTGAAGTCGACCCTAAGACGTATATAGTTATGTATTAAAAATTATATTTTTTTAGGTGAATACATAAAAGATGAGAAACTTTTGAATTTTATTAAACTGCTAAGCGACAGAACTAAAATAACAATGATGGCTGGAGGCTGGCTCAATCAGTGGCCATGGCTCCGTTACTTGGCTCCTGAGTGGTCCGGATATTCAAAAATTGCTGGAATGAATGAACAAATAGTAGAAATTATAAATGTATGTATTTCACTACGTTGGGATTTTTTATAAAATTGAACTTATATAATGGTTGTGGGCTTGAAAAAACGTTGAATACCTCTTCCTTTTTGAAATTGGAGATATTAAAGTTTTGATTAGATTTAACATCTATGTTAATGTGGGCAAGTACAAATATACAAGACAACAAGTTGGTGAGGAAAGGAGAAGTTGAGGAATTTTATTTTCTGGAATTGTATTGAATAACTTAAAATTACATCACTAGTCTTATATAAGTCCCTACAATATTAAAAAAAATATCCCTAACGCTAATCTGAGCGTTGAGGAGTTGACAACGAGGACGTGACAACGAGAAGCAATTATAAGATATTGTAAAGATATTGAAAAACATAGTACGTGCCCACTATGGTTTTTATAATTTTCACTTTAGAAATCTTAAGTGCACTGCAAGCATACATTATTTATTAAAACCGGAACGTAATTCCCTGTACTTAAACAAACAAATAGTTCACAAATTTAAGCGGGCGAAGCCGCGAGCTGGTCGTTAGTAAGTAATAATTACTTAGTTATGGCTAAAGAGTATTTAACATATTATATCATTAATTATATGAGTAAAATAAGTTATTATTTATAAACTTATTAATCATTCATCAAGAAATCACTTTTGTTTTTTTTTTCTTCTAAATATGTAGAAAAATGTTTTAAAGGATTTGCACCCTGTATGTTGTTACTAAACATTACTTTCGCCCTAAAAATATTTTAAGCCCTTCTTTATATTTTATTATTAATCAAACGAATGTATCACCCTTTTACCACGTCAGAATTGAACCCTAATCCATTCATCTGCGTACCATTTGAAAACTATATTTTTTCTTTGTTTCAGGATTCTATAAGCAAACATTTAAAAAAAGAAATACAGGGCTCTGATTTTATGTATTTTTTTTTAGAAGAAATGTACAAGCAAAAGCCGACGTATACACGTAAGTTAACGTTATATATATTTTAGGTGACGTACATAAGAAGCATTAGTTTTTTTCTTTTTCCAGTTTTTATGGCACAGATAGGATCAGATTTGTTTTTGTAATATCAAATTTACGTATTTTTTTATTATTTTAGGTGTGTACTTAATATTAATATGTTTGGTAAGCATTAAAAAAAATCACGTGAAATTAAATTCTTAAGCCAATAGTGTCGTATATATATATATATATA